>CALZFC010000032.1:1535000-1612500 GCA_945643635.1 Allodiplogaster sudhausi | reverse complement strand
TTTTTGCTATCAACAATCAGCTAAATTCGATATTTCAAGAATATCGAATTTAAAACACACGCTACTAACAACTCTCCCCATGAGACAACATTGAACTATTGGCTATAAGTCGACAGAGAGTAGTGCTTGACGCCTCCGGCTGTGTGACGCCTCCGGCTGTGTGATAGTACCGGCTGTGTGATAGTACCGGCTGTGTGATGCCTCCGGCTGTGTGATAGTACCGGCTGTGTGACGCCTCCTGCTGTGTAATGTCTAGTGTGATGCCTCCGGCTGTCCAATGTCCTGTGTGACGCCTTCGGCTTTCCAATGCCCTAGAAGACATTTTCTGTCCAATGCCGGGTTTTGTCTCCGGTCATGCATTTTTACATTTCCAAATAACAAACATTTTCTGTCCAATGCCGGGTTTTGTCTCCGATCATGCATTTTTACATTTCCAAATAACAAACATTTTCTGATGCCGGGTTTTGTCTCCGGTCATGCATTTTTACATTTCCAAATAACTGACATTTTCTGTCCAATGCCGGGTTTTGTCTCCGGTCATGCATTTTTACATTTCGAAATAACAGACATTTTCTGTCCAATGCCCCGGTTTTCTCTCCGGTCTGGCATTTCTATTTACCATAAACTGCATTTTCTTGCCTCACTCAATAAAGCAGAGTCATTTTATTACATTTTCTCACAGCATCGCATTTTCTCATTTTTTACTTTTCCCAATGAAGTGCATTTTTATCACCTTTGTCATATTGTTTATTCTAATGTATTTAGAACAAAGTTTTCAACACCTTTTATTATTATACCAAATCCATATTCAAATAGGAATCACAAAAGATTACTGTTAACGACGTGGCCTTATGCAACCTCATACGCCCTGCAGCTGACGCATCGCATCAACTTGTCACCGCTCTGTAAAACAGAATCTTCATACCACACTTGCTGCAAATTAATGAATAATAAAGATAAAAAGAAGAGAAATATACGTACGAAGCCTTCTTCGGCGATCCACTTCGGAGTGGCGCAACAGGCCACCTCCTCATAAGCCGTGATCTCCTTTCCGCCGTGGTCCAGCGAGTGGTAGCGGCAGCCACCTTCGAAGACTCCCTTGCTTCTGTTGAACTTCCGATTCGGGCAGCTCCAGAACGGATCCCGATCCTTAATATTTTTATTAAAATACTCCGTCAGTTAAATTTTTTAAAAATTAAATACCTCATTCTTCTTGCGGTAACGCTTAGCCTTTGCTGGGCAGAAGCAAGAGGGACGCGGGGTCCCTCCCAGAACTTCAGTCTGGGTAGCACGGTCGATTCCCTAATTATTCTACATTATCGTCATGTTTGCAAAGTTTATATGTAACCTTATTCTGAGGGAGATCCACGCTTTCGACAACCAAGGCCCTCTTCTGGTCTTCGTCGCCAAGAAGAGCGCAGAAGTCGGCGGCTGCCTTTCCGCGGTCAGTCTGTAATATTACCATACACGCAGAATTATATTTAAAAAAAAACCTTTTCGATTCGGTAACGAGCCACCCATTTTTCGAAGCCTGTGCATGCGTTTTGTGCAGAGAATCCGAGAGTGTTTCTCTGCATGCATACATATATGTACATATGTACAATGCAAAATTTAAATGTGAAAATACATAAACCCAAAAAGCTGAATGAAAACTATCAAACCTCCTTGATTTCCTTCTTCGTCTTCCCCTCTTCCCTTTGCCGTCTTCGCTCACCGGCTCCCCAGTCTTCTTTCGTTCCTGGGCGGCGTTCTCAGCTTCTTTCTACAAGCATAATACATATGCATAATGAAAAAAATTAAATCTAGAGAAAAAGAAATCGGTTTAAACATAAAACTATATGAAAAAAATATCAAACCTCCTTCATATCCTTCTTCGTCTTCCCCCTCTTGCCTTTGCCGTCTTCGCTCACCGGCTCCACAGTCTTCTTTTCTTGATCTTTCTTCTTCCAGTCCACAGGTGGAGGGAGAGCGAATCCCTGCAAACAAAAGGCTTTATACATTAATAAGACAGAAAAAAAGGAATCTAAAATATAAAACAACAAGAAGAGTATCAAACCTCATTATCAACGATCCTCGCCTTCTTCGCTTCGGGGGCTTTACCCTTGCCTTCTTCGCCTCGCTCTGCACTCTTCTTTCGTCCCTCCTTTTTCTTCCTCTCCACGTCCCTTGTCTTCGCTACCTCGGCAGGGGTAAGAGCGAATCCCTACAATCAACGTTTAAATAAGATTTTTAATGTGATTGCAAAATTGATCGATGTTTTCCTTCTCTCCTTCCCGTCTTTTCTTTGCCTCGCCAGCCGAAGAGTTGTTCGGCTCGTCGTCCTGAATCACAGTGAACATGTACACATATTAGAAAGGGGAGTAGGGAACGAAAAGAAAAAAACTCACAAAAAGACCGAGATAGTTCGACATCCTCGTCTCTCTTCTTGAATTGACAGCCTGAAAAGAAGGAGACCTCTCTGTGCTATACGAATGAAAGTGACTGAATGAAGTCTTTCTGACGAGCAGTGCCTGAATGCATTAGTTTTGTTTGAATATCCCCTAGTCGTCCTCGCGGAGCTCGCCATCAGATAAGGATCAGTGCCGTATGGTGGACAGTGCAAGCGACGTAATTTCTCTATGTCTCTCTCACACATATACACTCTCTCACTCATCTCTCGCATGCATGCGCTTCTGCCTCATTCTCTCTCTCTCATTTCAACTCCCGTTCACACATCACTATGCCAGCGAGTCTGCTTCTTTCTCTCTCTCTCTCTCTCTCTCTCTCTCTCTCTCTCTCTCTTTCTCTTCCTTCATCTCTCTCCTTGGCTGTGAAGATATCAGCGGAAAAGGGGGACATGTACATTTCAAACCTTATTTCGATGAGTAAATGTTGATCGTGACTTTCGAGCCTTTCTCAATTTTAATAGTGACGTTGTCGCACTTGACCGTCTTTGTCTAAATAAGATATTCATAAATTGTACATTTTTTAGTTCACAGTACCTCCTCATAGCCTTTGCCATCCATGCGAGCTCTTTTGCCGCCTCTGGGCCCTTGTGCAAGGGGGTTAAAAGGCGTTTGGAACCAGTCAGCCATCTAAATATGTGTATCTATGAATAAATAAAATATTCCAGAAACTCACATTTAAGTCGCCATTCGAGGCCATGAAACGTGCAAACTCTCCAGCTACAGCAACGAGGAAGAAGAAATGTCGATCTTCTGATGAGGTATCACCAAATGCTAAAAGCTAAATATTTTTTAATTCTTAGAGAGTGAGCGATGAGCAACCGTCAACAAGCTATCCTCAGCCATTCAATGAAAGCGAAGAGGAAGAAGAAAACGAATCGGGAGAAGAAAGCGAGGTATTCTACTTTCTTTCTCTGTATCTCTCTCTCTCTCACTATTCTTCAGGCTCGGGAAAGCGATGATGATGACATGGATATACCAGATTTCATTCGTCGTCATATTGACAAGGTATTCTCTCCCCTCTCTCTCTCTTCCTATCATTTATTACAGTACGGAGCGAGTAGCGACGATGAAGAAGTTCAGACCGGCGCAGGCAAGGTCGAAGAGGTCAATTTTGATTTGTGCATATTCTCTCTAAAATAATATTTCCTTTAGACAAACGATGACACTGAAGAGAACGAAGAAGTTTAAGAATGCCAGGTATTATATGCGAAGCATACTTTAAAAAATGTATATATTAAGAACCCACGCCTCATCGATGGCATTATCCACGACATAGAAGAATTTTACGAAATCTTGGAGTGTGAGGAGAAGACACAGCTCAAGTTTTTCGTAGTCTACAACGAGATGTCCATCAGATTCACTGAGCTTGCCGAGAAGACGTGTAACCTCACAGCACTTTTCGACGAGGTAAACTATACATATATGTATATATATGTATATATATATACTTATATATACCATTCAATTCAAAAAAGTGCTTAGTATTCCTCTCTAGGTGCTCATCGATGTAATCGAAAAGGCGAAACCGGTGGACGCACACATGATGAGCCTCTCAATTATTCAAGATGGGGGGACAAAGCCATGCTTCATAAGAATGCGCCCCATCGGAGACTTTTCCCCTTTCATGGTTCGACAGCAGATTGCCAAATCGGACACGAGCACGGGTGTTTCAAATGCACTGCTCCTCGAGAAGGTAATGTAAAATTCTAAATACATATAACTAAGAATAATAATATGTTTAGCTGGAAGTGAAGATGGTATTTGCGGCAATGCCATCAGGAAGCGGTTTAAAGTCCTTTGCACCTCTCGAAGATGACAAAAATATCACCAAGATTAAAGGTATTTTTTCTTTCCTTTTTATCAACCATTAATTAAATTTTGTATCATAGATAAAAAAAGAAGAATTAAAATTCAGGAGCAAGGTATTGTCTCGCAAAAGCTATCTCCGTCGGTGTTGTCTACCTTAAGTACACTCAAGGGGATGATAAAGCGTTCGAGACTTTCGAGAGCTTGAGGCGATATGAAGGCCCTTTAGAGCACGCAGCACTCTCCCTTCATGCGCGCCTTGGCATTCCTCCAAAGGAAAAGTGTGACCTCGACGACGTGGCTGCCTTTCAAGAGAAGCTGCCGAATATCCAACTCATTGTTTTCGACGGTGAGAGAAACAGAGGGCCGCTCTTCAGAGGTCCCTTCCTGGGCGATGAGAACGTTGTCGGACTTGTTCTGAAGAACGACCACTTTCAGCCCATCAAGAGGGTCGCCAGATTTCTTGGTTTGATTTTTATTATTTTTATTTTTATTTTTTACTTATCAGATTATCAGAATATTTCTCTCTAATTCAGGCAATGCTTACTACTGTGCCCTTCACAATGTTGCCTACAACGCTCTGGGCAGACATTACAACTGCGAACTGCAGTGCAAGCGATGTGGCGCCAGGGGAAACGGGCAATGCCTCGGTGTCCACGACATCACCTGCGCCTCCTGCAAACAGCACTTTCCATCCATGGAGTGCTACAATCAGCACAAGAGAAGAGGGCGCAAAGGAGGCAAGTCGGTGTGTGACAAATCCGACGTTTGCTCTGATTGCGGAGAGCTCAAGCACGAGTCTAGGAAAGGCCGGAAACACAAATGTTTTCATTCTGGACTGCCAGTGTGAGAGACCGCGTGGACACTCGACGTGCTTCATTGCTGCCACAGAGAGGCCGAAGGATGTCTCTACGAAAACAATTGTTTTTGATATGGAGGTATATTTTATTATTATATGAAGACAAAATTTTCTTTTCCAATTTATAGAAAACCGTGGTGAAGAAGAAGGGGAAGAGAAGGCACGTTCCTTGCCTCATTGTGGCTCTCCGATCATGTGCTGCCTGTCAGCATGAAGTGCCACAGGCCATCAACGACACACTCGCCTGCTCTCATTGCGGCGGAGATCGACTGTGGACGGCGGATACTTTCGACGATACTGGCAGAGACATCGTTCATGAGTTCGTGCAGTATCTACTCGCGAACAAGAAGGCAACCGTAATTGCCCACAGCCTCAAGGGGTATTTTTTATACACTTATTTTTAATGTGTTCGTTCCAAATATTTTAAATTATGATAGGTACGACGGGCAGTTTCTCTTGCGCTACCTCTGCTCGGAGAAGAGCGGTGTTGTGCCACAGAAAATAATTCTTGCCGGGCGAAAGCTCATGCACATGCAATTCGCAAAGGTGCGCTTTGTCGACTCGCTTAACTTCCTCCTCATGCCTCTCCGTGCATTCCCAGCTGCCTTCAGCATCACTGAACTTGTCAAAGGTTACTTATTATTTTATTTCCTCATTTTCCAATATTATTTAATAGGCTTTTTCCCGCATGGCTTTGCCCGAAGAAGCCACTTCAACTACAAGGATGTGATGCCTGACAAGGAGTTCTTCAACCCCTAGTGGATGAAGAAAGAAGAGCGGAAGGATTTCGAGGAGTGGTTTGAAGACCACTACAATGACACCCTCGACTTCAAGGAAGACATGCGCAAATACTGTTTATCAGACGTCCTTCTGCTCCACAAGGGCATCTTCGCATTCGATTCGGAGTGTCATGCCCTTACGGGTGTGAATGTATTTCACGAAGCGACGACTGCAGCGAGTGCAGCCATGGTTGTCTTCCGCCGCAACTTCCTCAAGAACGATACTTTGGCAATAGAGCAGGCAGTGCTGCCGGAAGTCAAGCAGAGTCGTTTGGCACTCAAGACACTCGCGTGAGTTTTATTATAGAAATAAATACATAAATATATAAATATATATATATATATATATATATATATATATATATACATGCAAACACTTTATATATATATATGTTGATTGAAAAAATACTTTTTTCAGCTACTTTCGTGAGTACGAGAACGCCAACATCCAAGGCGCCAATCACGGAGGCGAGTACCGCATACCGGGCACACGCTTCAAGGTTGATGGTTACATTCCGCCCACGGAGACACGCAGAGGAGTCGTTATCGGGGTAATATTCTCTCTCTCTCTCTTCCTTCGTCTCTCCTCCTTTTTTTTTAGATTATGGGTTGCTACTTCCATGCATGTACGTGCACTTACCCGGCAAAGGCGATAATCAATGGCAAGACGGCAAGGGACATTCGGCAGGAGGACGAAGCACGTCTTGCTGTCATTCGCGAGAACCACATCGTTCGCGTCTTCCGTGAATGCGACATCAAGAAGCTCTTGGCTAACGACGAGAGAATGGCAGATTTCTTTCGCAGATATCAACTGCATGTAAGTTTTTCTCTCTCTTATTTTTTATAATAATATTTTAGGACCCCCTCAATATCGAAGATGCGTTCTTTGGGGGAAGGACAGAGGCGTTCCGCCTCTACGCAAAGGCTGGAGACAATGAGAGCATCGAATATTTCGATTTCTGCTCCTTGTATCCTTCGACCAACAAGAAGAAACCGTATCCAATCGGAAAAGGCGAACGTCGACTTCCAGAATTCTTCACTTGTCCGATTAAGAAGCCGGAAGAACTGAAAATCAACGGGTTTATGAAGTGTGAGGTATGCCACATACATACAGAATTCTCGTATTTTACTTATTTTTATTTAGGTTCTGGCGCCAAAGGACTTGTGGCTTCCCGTCTTGCCATTCCGCCACAACAACAAACTTCTCTACCCTCTCTGCAAGAGTTGTGCTCTCGAGATGGACCCGCACAGCATCGGATGCAGCCATAGCGAGGAGGGAGGAGAGGGTCTTTGTCGGAACGTGGGCAACAATCGAGTTGGAGATGGCCCTCTGCAAGGGCTACATCATCCGCCGTGTCTTTGACGTTAGATTAATTCTTATAATTTTATTCTTCTAAAATATATTTATTTAGGCACGACACTACGAAGAATGGATCGTGCATCAAGTCATCGATGGAGAGGTCCGTCACGGAATCTTTTCCGAATACATCGACACCTTCATGAAAATGAAAGTGGTATGTTTTATTACATACTAATGAAGAAACAATTCTTTTTATTAGGAGGCGAGTGGCTGGCCGAACGGTGTCGAGACAGAGAAGCAGAAGCGACGCTACATTCGGCGTTGGTTTAAAAGAGAAGGCCTCTCCCTGGATGCAGAAAAGATCAAAACGAACAAGTCGGCAAGACAAGTCACCAAGCTTTTATTCAACAGCCTGGTAATTTACTCTTAAATTACTAGCAATATATATAGTTAGATATTTTTAGTGGGGCAAGCTCGGGGAGCGATCGAAGAAGCGGCAGACGGAGATTGTGAATAGAGTCGACCGCTACTTCCAAGTGCTCTACGACGGCTATATGCACATTCTAGACATGGCGTATCTGACGGAGCAGAAGCTGCAGATTGTCTTCGAGAAGAGAGACGAGGATGTGCGCCCTCTCCCAACGAGCAGTCTTGCGTCCGCTGCTCTCACAACCGCTTATGCCAGGATGACCCTCTACGAAGCGATGGATCTTATCGGGGCCGCCAACATCCTATACTGTGGTATGTTTTCTCTCTCTCTCTCTCTTTCTGAATACATAAATAATTACATTTAGTTATAAGGATATTTTTCAGACACTGACAGTGTCATATTCCTCAAGAAGAAGGATGTCGAGAACCCGATTCAGCCACTCATCGGTGACTTTCTTGGACAACTCGTGTCTGAGTTGCCTGCGGGTGCAAGGGCGACCGAGTTCGTCTCCCAGGGGGCGAAAGCCTATGCATATCGGACCGAGTTGGCCGACGGCAGTGAGAAGGAAGTCGTTAAATGTCGCGGCTTTCCTCTGAACAGTGAGACGGCGCATAGCATCCACTTCCGCCAGATGAGGGTGTTCGTCGGGAAGCTCAACAGACATGAGGAAGCCGATCCAGTTGCTATCGTCTACAACAAGTTCGTCACCGACGCCGACCGCTCTGTGCGTACCGTGGAGATGCAAAAAAATCTCCGACCAGTTTTTGATAAAAGGCGCATCATAAGAGGATCATTTGAAACCGTGCCTTATGGATACTCTTAAGAATTTTTGTGAAATTTGTTGATTACAATGCGAAATGATTTCTTGAAGATTGTTGTTCCAGTTTGTGTGATCCTTTTACCTATGATCTGAAGACTTTGATATATTACTTTTTTTTAAATAAACATGCTGTTTTCTGATTGTGAGTGTTATTTCCTTTTTTTTTAAAATCAGCACATACTATATAAATAAGGCAAACATTTTAGTTTCATTTTTTTTTAGAAATTGGAAGATGCTTCTTGAATCACAAACCAATATGTTGATTTGTGGACCGTCTGGTGCCGGAAAAACAGAACTTTTGAGACGGATAATAGCAGAACCCGATGCTGTTTATAATAATCCACCAAAAAGCATATTTTTCTGTTATAATGAATACCAACCGGGGTATGATAGTTTTGCTCATGAGAAACATGTAACAATGTGCGAAGGTCTTCCATCTCTTGAAGAACTTAAAAAATTACGAGAAAAGAAGCCTTTGGTCATATTAGATGACCTCATGGTACAAATAGATAAATGGGGTGATGCTGAAAAGCTTTTCACTGTGGCAACGCATCATTATTCTCTAACAACCATTGTTGTAACCCACAACCTTTTTTACAGCAAGATTATACGTAATTTACGTATTAACAGCAGCTATCTGATTATTTTCAAGAATAATTCAGATTTGCTATCTATTCGTTCTCTGGCACATCATCTACGACCCACGAATCAAAAGTTCTTCATTGAAGCCTTTGAGGACGCTACGAGACTGCCTCATACATATTTACTTATCGATCTACATAAGACAACTGAAACAAAATTTCAACTACGTACTAGTATTTTTCCTTTAGCTGAAAGAGTGTACTGCTACATACCAAAATAAGAAGAGCAAAGTGGACAAAGGAAACAGTGCAGAATATTGAAAACTTGGTAAAAACATCCGATTTTGAGAGGGATTTAAATGAGTTGGATGCTAATACAGTCATATGTTTAGTTGAAGCAATATGCAACGTTCTTTATGGAAATGTTAAAATGAATATAAAATCGCAAAAAGCCTTACAGAAGTGTGCTCCAGAGTTGCGAAAGTTATCGAGAGTGCGGAATATAAGCATTGCAAAGCAAAAAATTGTGCAGACCGGTTCCGGCTTTCTTGCCCCCCTGCTACCGATAATTGCTAGCGTTGCTGCAAATTTGATTGCAAATGTCATTTAAAAAGATGGTGCTAATTTCTGAAGAAAAACTGACAGACTTAGCAAAAACACCAAGGCCTAAGACATTTTTGGAAAGAATAGAAGATGAGCTAAAACAAGTCTTTGAGTCTAAATCTGCATCAGATGAGAAAATGAAGAAATACAATGCTGTGTTGCAAAAACTCACGCAAAAGATTCATGGAAGACCGTATGTCGACGACGCAGAGGGCGCATGGCAGGACAATTTCTCAGAACCATCAGTTAGCACTTCTGTGGCAACTGCTATACAGATTCCCGCTGCGAAGCCACTACCAGTACAGACGTCAACTCCCGCAGCTGCACAATTGCCAGCTCCCTCACAGCCCACCCCTCAGAATACGGTACATAAGAGAAGCAAAGTGGTTCAAGAAAAAGCAAAACCGCTTATTGACCATTTGCTCAAATACCCAAAATATTTCGCAATAAAAGATAACATAATCACACTCAGCGGAAACAACTACGATATCAGCGCGTTAGTTGACGACTTTTCCAACCCGTGGCGTACTAATTCGAAACCTCCAGAAGGAGCACAGGAATTTGCAGACGCATTACAAGATACAAATTTTGACCATAATACCCTCGGTAACTCAACTAGAAAAAACCAAATTTCGTCCGGAGCATTTATTGTTCACAAATGGAAGATTTAGGAAAGATTTATGGAAATATAAAAAATCCTGGTGCATTTGGAGGTGTTGACGAATTGTATAGGGCAGCCCGTAATGCTGGTGTGAAAACTGCAAAGAAAGAAATCAAAAAGTTTCTCCATTCGAATGATACATATACCGCCCATTTTCCTAGAAAATTAAAATTAAAGACAAATAAGCTGCAATGCTCATGGATTAATAGTGACCACCAAGCAGACTTAGCAGTTATGATGGAAACAAAATTCTGGATATCAGTACATTTTAGTGGTTGCAGATGTGCTTAGTCGCTTCATAATGGCTGAACCTCTGAAACAGAAAACTGCAGAACAGACAGCAAATGCTTATGTCGCAATTTTGCAAAGACACAAACGTGTCCCTTTCCGTCTGTACACAGATGCTGGAAAAGAGTTTATTAATTCCAAATTTAGAAATATTTTAGCAAAATGTGATATTGAACATAGAGTGCCAAAAAACCAGACATTAAAGTGTGCACTTGCGGAAAATAGCATTAAACGTATAAAGTCAAGGCTTTATCGCTATTTTTCAGAGTATAATATCGGTGGGTGGATGTACTTCAAGATACAATCAAAGCGATTAATGACAAACCGTTAAAGTCAATTGGGGGCATTGCGCCATCAAACGTAATAAAAGAAAATGCAGAATATGTTTGGAAGACGTTTTACGGCAACGATTTAGAAAAGACTGCAAAACACCGTTATAAAATTGGCGATACTGTTAGATTATCTATAACAAACCAAGTTTTTAGAAAAGGCTACAAAAATACTTTTACTCTGGAAACATTTGTAATTAGAAAACTACTATTTAAAGACCCTCCAGCGTACATAATTGAGGATATATGCGGAAATGAAATAAATTCCATTGTTTACGAGACAGAACTAGTAGGGTATACTCCGAGAGAATATAAAATTGAAAAAGTTTTACGCAGTCGGTATAAAGACGGGAAGAAGCAGTTGTATGTAAAGTGGCAAGGCTACAGCCAGCCCTCTTGGATAGATGCAGGAACTGTCAGAAAGCTCTAATTCTTGGCATCTCGGTGAAATTTCATGCTCTCGCTCACTTGTTGTCTATATTGCTCAAGTTTTGTTAATTTACATGGTGGTTATCGTTTCGATATATAACCTATCGTTCACAAACTGCTGAAATGAAAAACTCTGGGTCGCTATTCTGTCTTCAAGCATTGGTTACCTTCTACCATCACCGGCAATATCCCAGAAAAAGTAATGAAGGATTTCTATATTACACTTCTTTCAAACACGAATAAGGATGATGTAATTGGAAATTTTAAAGTAAGACTCCCCGCTCCTATTCATTTACAATGCGAGTATGAAGTTGCCTTGACGGAGATAATTTTTCCGTACACTTTTGACCGCATCACAGATAAGCATGAAGATGACACTTTCAATGAAAATACAATTTTAGTGAAATACATGAATGATCCAGAAGATTTGTATAATACAATAGAACACAAGCTGACAGTTCCAACAAATTCATATAATAATGCAAGCTCGCTAGTTAACCAAGTTAGCAATGTACTGCAGCAGGCGTATAGAGAAAAATTTGGGTATTATTCGCAAGGACTTTTGAGTTTCAATACACACACAGGACGGTGTGAGTTCATGCCAGACCATAATGTCTATTCTATTACATTTTCACAAAAATTAGCATATTTACTTGGTTTTGAGCCAAAATCTGTCATGCATTCCAATAGTAAGATTGCTGTTCCGGCAAAGAACCGTGTTCACGTTGCAAAAGAGATGTTATTTGTTTATGCAAATATTATCGAAAATCAAATTGTTTCAAATACTCTATGCCCTTTGCTTAAAATTGTAACGGTTAATGCAGATCACGGTGAAAACGTGCATTTAAGGTTCACTGGCCCCCAATATATAAATGTACGAGCCAAAGATTTTGACAGCGTACACGTACATATAAAAACAGTGAAGACGAAGTTATAAAGTTCCATTCGGGAAGTGCTTGTCTAATTTTGCATTTCCGACCTAAAGCAACAAATGCACATACATTTTCATCCAAATATTTCTATTGATTGGTCCGATGTGTTCCTTGAGCAAGCGCGTCAAAGTGGCTCTGGCCTTCTTGGTTTTCCTTACCAGCGTGGCAGTTCTGGCATTGGCGGACTACTTTCGAAACTATTCACATCCCTTTTGCCAATTGCGAAACGCGTCGGAAGAAGTGTTGCAACTGATGCACTTACGGCTGGCGAGGAAATAGTTGACGATATTAACATGGGGCGAAGTATTGGTGATTCTTTCAAGCAACGAGCTGGAAATGCGTATAAACGTTTGTCAGCACGAGGAAAAGCACATCTTCAGACAGGAAGCGGTAAAAAGCGTAGAAAGAAGAGAAAGACTGTGAAAAGACGAAAAACGAAAAGTGTGCAAAAGTATAAAAGACGTACCAAGAAGGTGAAGAAACAAACCTTTCCTAGAGATATTTTCTCTAAATAATGGGTAAACTTATCGACCAAAAGTCTGCTCCGGCTATTCGTAGTGAACTGGCTCTCTTTGAAATCCCTGCAACACAAGTAGCTCTTGATTCGGCTCGATGGCTCTCAATTCCCACTAGCACTCCCATTAATAACACTGGACCATATTTGTTCAACGTTGTCGATTCTCGCCACTACTTGCAATGTTCAAAAACGTATATTGCTATGAAGTTGAAGTTAAATCGCATTGATCCAAATGACAGCGCCGACTACACGTGTTTTAACTACATTGGAGCCACATTCTTTTCCCAAGTTAATTTAGAAATTAACAACCAACAGATTTTTGAGTGTAGCCAATATGCGTATAAGGCATATCTTGAAACTCTCTTAACCCATAGGCAGCTGTTTTTTACGATGACAATGCGGGTTTGAATTCCCTTGATAATGGCGGCTATACCAAACGCGTCGCAGCTACTAAATTTGGCGAGATTGACCTTATTGCTCCAGTTCATATCGATCATTTCAGTACTGACAGATTGCTAGTACCTCATTTGAATCTACAGTTTCATTTTCACCGTAATTCCGATAATTTTGTACTCGAGACTCTAGATGCAAATGCAAAGGAAAATGGAGTGAAAATCGAAGTGGTGTCGATGAAATTACTAATTCGTGCTGTGGATGTTATCAGCTCTGCAAATCTAGCGCTGGAAAAGAATTTGCTCTCCTATCCAGCACGTTACGCTTACAAACGCACTAGAGTTCTAGTTGTTGCTGTGCCCGGTGGTCGTTATGATTTGCCATATTCTACAGTGTTCACAGATATATTATTGTTGGGCTTGTGAGCACAAGCGCATACGACGGTTCTCTAAAACAATCTCTATTCAATATTGAACATTTCAATACTTCTGAAGTGTCAATTGACGCCGTTGGAGTGACATTCCCAGCACAACCGATTAAAACAAACTTTAAGAATGGCTCCTATGCCGAGTCGTTTCTAATGTTTTACGAAAATATTGGGGCAATTACTGAAGCCCGCGATTTGGCTATCAGCTATAAACAGTACGCAAACGGATTCTGTCTATTTGCGTTTAACTTGTCTCCGTCAGATATTAATAACGACTTTGAACTTATCAGTAGTCGAACAACACAGATTGCAATGCGATTTTCTGAAAAAACCCCAGAGGCCGGTTACAACTTGTACTATATGCGGAATACGACGGCATGTATCAGGTTTTTTTCCCTTTTCGTTTTAAGCGCTAGTTCCGCGACGCGCCCCAACAACCCCGCGCTCCACATTCTCTTTATAACCGTTGCGAATCGTTTGCCGTTCATTCCTTCTTTCTTATACCTTTTTTTTTTTGGTCGCTTTCCCCCCAGACGTTATCTTGTATTGAAATAGTATGCATATTAATTCAGGTAGACTCGTACAGAAACGTTTTCTCGGACTACCAAGCGTGATGGCTCGCTTCATTTCCCTATCTGCTTTCATCGCTGTGCGACTTGACATCGATTTGAATATCCCTGTTTCCGACCGCGACATTGTCCTAATCAACAGTGAGCTTTCTCGTCGTCGCATCCTTACTACGCACTTGGATAACAACTTCGAGTTGGATCATCCAACCATGGTCGAGGACACCAATGCGTTCAAGAAAGTGACGGTCGGTTTGGAAGTTCGTGGAAGACAGAATTCACTGGGGACGCGTCCTGTTCGACTCACGCTCAAGGTTTTAAATTATTTACTAATTTTTTTCTTCCAGTGCTTTTCTTATTGCAGGACTATTTCTATGCGAAGCACGGTGTTTCCCTTCAGCTGCCTACAGTTCAGCTCATCTGCACCCAAAACGGTGCATTGTACCCTGTCGAAGTACTTTCCATCTCTTTCTGAATGTATTTAAAGGATGCTTGACCATCAGATTGTCTTTTAATATAATCAAATGTTTTCATCGCTTACGAATGTTGAACTTGACAAGATGTTAGGAAATTGCCCTGTAACACAAAGATATTACGTTGGAAGTTATCCATGCGACACTTTAACCCCAATTCCCCAGAGAAGACCATTTTGTATTATCTTTAATACGGCGGACTCAAAAAGTATAGGAGAACATTGGGTAGCAGCATTTGTGGATAAAGCAGGCGTTGTTGACTATTTCGACTCTACAGGAGATGAAATTTCAGAACAAATACGTTCGTGGTTCTCACCATTTAAAATACAACGAGACTTCAATATGAGAGTACAGGGGGTAAATAGTGCAGTTTGTGGGCATTATACTATATCTTATATCAACGATGTTTAGGCAAATCTCTCTATGCCATTAAGAACATGTTTAGTAAAACTAATTTTGGTCTAAATGATCGATTTGTGCTCCGTTGGTATAGACATCATCTCCAAAAGTGTATAAATACCCCGCCGAATTTAGTCTGACACCATTTGCCATGGCTGATCGTAAGAATCCCGCTCCTGTTGAGCAGAAAAAGTCTGAAGAAAAACCTTCACCTCCTGAGATTAAGAGTGAACCCGAGAATTAAAAGCCCCCCGTCAATGACGATTGTTCTTTTTGCACCGGAATTAACCTTCATAGAAATTTTAAACCATCCGATGGACCGCGCATTACTCGTTATATTCGAATTATTGGAGCAATTTACCTTATGGTAGGTGAACAAGAAAACATATACGTTCAGTTCCGCGGTATTTAATGTCCCAGTCGAGCAACTCGTCGTCTGAGCGCGAACAACCCACTCGAAAACGACGAAATACGGATGGAGACGAAAGAAATGTATTATTAAATAATATTACAGAACTATACGTTTTTTTTAAATTACTTTAGCGATCTTTCCGTGACTTGGCGGAAGCATTCAAAACGCCCGAAGAGATGGGACCAGCTATCATTCACGCACAAAATCTGATATTCTTGGCAGTGTGCCAAAAATGTTCAAGACGTAATGCAATGACAGTAACCACACGTACGATCACCCTTACATTATGCACATCATGCCACCAGGCAAACAGAAATATCCAGTCTGCGATATTTCGCAATATTGTTGTAAAGAACGGCAATTATCGCCTCAATTCACGGCTCTAGTATTAACGGTATCATCGGTTGTGAGCGGTCATGTCACAGGTTCGTTCTATCTCTATATAGATTTAAGAGAAAATTTATAAAAAATTTCAGACTTCGAGAAAGCGTAAATGTATCTCAACAACTGAAGAACTCGCTGATAATTGGGAAGAACCCAGTGGAAATCCTGAAATAAGCTCTCTTAACTTTCCCCGAACCCTTAATTGTGCCATTATGTCGTTCATGTGCCACAATCAACGCTTTGCAAACGGACGGACGAATTGAACTTCTTCTTTGCCAAACATGCTCTGTGACCTATAAGTCTGTAAACAATACCATCTTTTATAACATTCACCTTAAAGATGTTCACGATTGTCGGAAATAAACAAATGTTGACAACTTTATGCACATACATTGGAATATGAAGACCAAGGTTAAATTCAGAAATATAATAAAATTCTGAAATATTTGAATGAGGCAAGACAATGCAATTTATTGGGAAATGTAAAAATAAAAATAAAAAATGTGTTGCTCCAACGGATTTACTCTTTTTTTACGTTTAGTATATCTCCTTCTGACTGTAGCACTGATTTTGAAATTATCCGTGAGGGAACTAGAAGTGCAATGTGATTTTCTGGATAACGAGATGCAGCTTGTAAGTTATTGATTTTTGAAAGCGTCGCGTGCATGTCCTATGTTTTGTTACACTTGTGCCTGTCAGACTGAAGCACGCCCCTTTATTACACTCCCTTCCAGATCGACGCGTATTGTTCTCACATGCATAGTGGAACAATGTCGCGCTTCGTTCCCCTCTCCACCTTCTGTGAGATCAGACTCGGCGTCGACTTCACGGCCCCCCTCTCTGACCACGAGATCGACCAGAACAACGAGGAGCTCTCCCATCGCCGTGTCCGAACCTGCCATCTGCCCCGTGACTTCGACCTGAGCCATGCGAAAATGCTCAAAAACGCCACTTCGCTCAAGAGGATCACGGTCAGCATGGAGGTACGCGGCCGCCAGCAATCTCTCGGCAATCGTCAGGTCAACGTCACAGTGAAGGTTCCTTTTTCATACCATATCTTTCTTCTAACATTCACCTCCTATGCAGGACTATTACTTCGCCAAGCACGGCATCACCATCATGATGCCCAACGCCCCGATCGTCTCCGAGCATGGAGGCAACGTGTACCCCATCGAGGTGCTCGAGATCGCCTACTAAATTGTATTTAAGTTATTTTATTATTGTATGTCATTTTGTGGCGATAAATATGGATGAATCTCCTATGAAGAATGCAGTGTATTGGGAAATATGTAAAAAAAAAATTCAACCGCACATAAACTCAGGGGGGATTGCACAAAAAATATTTCTTATTTGAAAATGTAAAAATGCCAGACCGGAGCAAATGCAGTCTATGGGAAATGCAGAAATGCCAGACCGGAGAGAAAACCGGGGCATTGGACAGAAAATTTTTGTTATTGGGAAATGTAAAAATGCATGACCGGAGACAAAACCCGGCATTGGACAGAAAATGTCTTCTAGGGCATTGGAAAGCCGAAGGCGTCACACAGGACATTGGACAGCCGGAGGCATCACACTAGACATTACACAGCCGGAGGCGTCACACAGCCGGAGGCATCACACAGCCGGTACTATCACATAGCCGGAGGCGTCACATAGCCGGTACTATCACTCAGCCGGAGGCGTCACATAGCCGGTACTATCACTCAGCCGGAGGCGTCACACAGCCGGAGGCGTCAAGCACTACTCTCTGTCGACCTGTTGTGATCACAACGGACAAGGCTCGTCAAACTATATACAACAGAGCACGCGGGCAAACCACCGGGTACTTGCGGCAAACATTTTTTCAGTCGCCTCGAAATGACATACTGAGAGAGAGAGAGAAAGAGGAGTGTGATAGGGAGAGAGGAGAGCGAGAGAGAAAGCGAGAGAGAGAGAGAGAGAGAGAGAGAAATAAGGAGAACGAAGCGAACTTGAAATTGAACAGAAACAGTTAAAGAAAGCCAGATAAAATTTCAGCTAAAGCACACTTTAAATTAAAGGATAATGACGTACCGTATTTTCTCTATAACCACCGACCCCCTTAATAGTACCACCTTGATTAGGCCATTGAAAATAGTTCCCCCCCCACTAATAAAAGAGAAAATACGGTATTCGTTATTTTTAATTAATCGCCAGACGCGTTTCAACGTGGTGTCACAGAAAGAATCCCCTTATGTCTCAGGGAAAAAGGCGCGAATTCAAACGTGAGTTTTCTTGGGCTTCTTCCAAAAGCGCTTCAACATGGTGCACGTCGCGAACTCGACGCTGGCGGGCGGCGTCGCCATCGGCACGACGGCCAATGTCATCCTGGACGGGTGGGCGGCCATGGCTGTGGGATCGGTTGCTGGAGTCATCTCCGTACTCGGATATCAGTACTTGACGGTTAGGAGAGAGAGAGAGAGAGAGAGAGAGAGAGAGGGAGAGAGAAAGAGATATTGAGAATGTGAGAGATAAACAAAGGAGGAGAATGGTGAGTGAGAGAGGAAATAGAAGGATAAAGATAGAGCGACTTGACGAGTATTTCATTCTATAATTCCCAGTATATTTTTATCTCTGTATTCTCTTTCTCTCTTTCTCTACTACACTCTCTCTCCAGCCCTTCCTCTCTCGCCGCCTCGCCATCCATGACACGTGCGGAGTGCACAATCTGCACGGCATGCCCGGAGTCATCGCGGCCATCGTCTCGGCCATCGCCGCGGTCTGCTACAGCAAGGACAGATATGGCAGCAGGTTATTGAGGGAGGGATAAGGTAGAGAAGATGTGGGGATACGGTAGAGCAGATGGAAGGATACGGTAGGGAAGGAGGGATATGGTAGAGAACATGGAGGGATACTATAGAGAAGATGGAGGGATACGGTAGAGAAGATGGAGGGATATGGTAGAGAACATGGAGGGATACTATAGAGAAGATAGAGGGATACGGTAGAGAAGATGGAGGGATACGGTAGAGAAGATGGAGGGATACGGTAGAGAAGATGGAGGGATACGGTAGAGAAGATGGAGGGATACGATAGAGAAGATGGAAGGATACGGTAGAGAAGATATAGGGATACGGTAGAAAAAATGGAGGGATACGGTAGAGAAATGGGATTTTGTTAGTCATCTTTCGGTATCCTTTCTCTCTTTTCTCTCTCTCTCTCTCTCTCTCCTTCTCCAGCCTCGCCTCGATCTACCCTGCCATGGCTGCGCCCTCCAACCACGATGAGGCGTGGCAAGCGGGCGCGCAGCTGCTCGCGCTCGCCGCCGTCCTCGTCGCGTCCGTCCTGAGTGGCGGCATTACTGGTTCGAAGTTCCCGCCAAAATTTAAATTCAAACTTCCCGCCAAATATTTATTTGAATTTGCTCGAAAACAAAATTCTTCCAGGATTCATTCTACGCTTGCCCGTGTGGAATCAAGTGCGAACCCGCGAGTATTTCTCGGATGGCGACTACTTCGAGACGCCTGGCGACTATGACTTCACTACGAGGGTGGGGAGTTTTCCCTTTCTCTCTCTCTTTATATATTTCTCTGTCTGTCTGTCTCTCTCTCTCTCTCTTTCTCTCTCTCCCCCTATCACTCTGTCTATCACACTCCATCTCGCTCATCTCGGTCTCTCTGTTAATATCTTTATCTTTGTTTCAAAGCTAACTGACAATAAAGAAAAAGCTGTCAAATGAGAACGAGAGACGTCTAGGTTGGTCAGCAGTTTATCCAAAGTGTGAGAATGAAAATCACTGGAGTGTTAACACAAACAAAACAAATAAATAAATAATTTCTTCCAGATCATGTCTTCGATCGATCACGTCGAGATCAACGAGAAAACGGCTCTCCAGAGCAAGGCTGAAGCATAATCGATCATAACAAAATGAATCAATCGATAAGCTCGTTTTGCTCCAATCGAGATTTTATTTACATTTTAGCGATAATAATATAGATGTTAGTTCGATCATGCTACATAAATCAATCAGTATTTCAATTCCGAACATTTCCGATATCGGTAAACCTTTTCTGTGTCCCACATTTCACTTTTTTGCCCCAAATTATTTTCGTGTCTCTAATTTACTTTTTTTTGCCCCAAATTTTTTTTTGTCCTTAAATTTACTTTTTTTTGCCCCAAAATATTTTCTGTCCCGAATTTTACTTCTTTTTGCCACATAAATTTTCGCCCTCATTTGTTCTCCTTTTTGCTGTCAATATTATAAATGATGTTATATAGGTCTCAATTTGCTGTGTTAGAATGTATGTTGGTGTTCCTATAGGTGTTACTCTCCCCCCCCCCCCACCCCCATCCCCCTCCCCCCACCTACGGGCTTGTCCCGGACGGTGATTCCCTCCAGCTACGGGTTCGTCCAGGACGGTGGCCCCTCCCTCTCCCTCTGCCTGTCTGGATCGTCGCGGCCGCTCGTTCTCGCGTCGACCCGCCCTCTCTCTGCCGTCGCGGACCGTCTACATCGCCGCCGCCCGTCGTCGTCAAGCCAATTGGAGTAAGGTATACCTCCCCCTGCCGGTCTCTCCTCCCCGTACCGCTTGCTCTGCCGCTCTTCAGCTGCGTCTCTTGCTCTGCCACCGGTTAGCAATGGTTTCCCGGAGTTTGCTCGTCTTCCCCTGGTGGGAGGGCGACCGCTTCGCGTGTGAGCCTTGTATGTAGATCGGCAGCGCAACCCACCCACCGAGACTACGCGTCTCAGGGAGGGCTTGCCAGGTATCTAAAGCATGAGCACGGTATTGGCCTTTCTTTCAAGTGCCGCTTTTGCGCAGCGGAGAAAGAGGACTTGCGTCCGCTACGTCCTCATGTGCGTTCTGCGCATGGGGATGCACTCGCTGCCTTCCAATAGCAGAGTGTAGGGCCCGCACCACCGGCGAACCTCCCAGTACTCCCACCGTCCGTCAGCCGTGGACGCCGTCGCCGACGCCAGTCGCTGTCTGAAGATCATCGACAACTCCCTCTTATGATGGGAAAATATTAAATTTGGGGCAAACAGAAATTTGTGGCAAAAAGAAGTAAAATTTGGGACAGAAAATATTTTGGGGCAAAAAAAAGTAAATTTAAGGACAGAAAAAAATTTGGGGCAAAAAAAAGTGAAATTTGGGACAAAAAAAGGTGCTCGCTTTTAATGAAAATAAAGATATTTTTACACTTTTATTGCAACGATAACACTTCTTTTACGTGGCGGAAAAAATGGGGAATCCGTGGAATTAACAGTGAAAAAAGCAAGGTCCGAACCGGACTACCCACGCAATATACATAGATATTTCCAGATGTTTCCAAAATGCAGATCACAGGACGAAAATTACGCCCGACCTCTCTCTCTTTCCTATACCTCCTTCTAACTTCCTTTTTTCGCCGTATGTAGATAAATATTATTTTTCATTTTCATTACAATCAATCTCTATTTTCTAAAACTAGAGATTTAAGTTTTAGAAAATCATAAATTACGTCTATAAAATTTTGAAAGATTTATTAACTACGCGTGTTACGGTTATGCGATTTACTAACAATAAGATTGTCTATTTGGTTTTGGTTTAATTTTGCTTACAAACATTCAATAATTTTTAGGAGAAAATCGTAAATATCAAATGCTTTAAAAAGATTGATTGATAATTGATTTTTTTTCCTGTTGCTCCTTTTTCATCGAGCACCACTATTTCAGGTTGGAGAAAAATTATATAAGTAACAGGTGGTTCGCGTCAGCAAAGTAAAAGCTGCGAAGAAAATCGAGAGGATGATAGTTGGTCTGTACACGGCAATAAAAAAAAAATACATATATAAAGTGAAAACCTTTATCGATGATCAAATATTATAAATATAATTGTTGTATGTTTTAGCGAGTTCTTGATATTGGGACATTTTTTTGAAGCAGGTGGTTCGCAGTACACAAGCAGGTTTATAGCGTATGAGCATGGAGTTGCCCTCGCTATCATCCATGACCTGTATAACAACTGTAATAATATTGGTAATAAAAGTATGATACATATGCATATATGTATGGATATATACATACTTATTTATAGAAATGAAGGAAGAGAAAATGATTAGTGTGAGTGAGAGCGCAGAGAACGTGAAATAGAGAGAGCGAGAGAGGGAGAGAGAGAGAGAGAGATATTTAGGCAGAGAGACAGTCAATGGGAGTGCTATTCAACATTTCCATCAATCAACCTTTGCAGAACCTTTGTGCAATGATTGAAAACATGGTCGTTTCCTCTTTAACAGAGTACATCTCAGATCCAGAACTCTTTCAAAACAGATCCCAGAGCAGTCCACCACGTGATTTCGGTTGATTTCAATGACATCTGACCGTTGTGTCCAATTCTGGCCATCCAGAATACTCTCCTTTTCTCTCTCTACTGCGACAAAGCCTGCTTGTTGCCACGAATCAGACTACCGAAGAATCGAAAGTTCTCCAAAATTCTGCATTTACGATTCGTAGACATTTCGACACAATTCCTCTTCAAAAAAGTTCACTTGCCCCCCCCCCCTTGTGAATGTTAGAAAAAAACAAAGAACATATCTTTCATCCACTTTTATCTATTCTACAATAATCACGAGGAAATATAGAAAATATCTGTTTTTTTCTTGCAGAGTGTAAAATTCCACGCAAACAAATATCCTCTAAAAAAGTGATGGCTATAAATCTAGACCTACATTACATTTCATTACTGACATCTTCTACTAAAACATGAGAACAAATATTCATGCGAAGTGGCGAGTACTTCATAACAGTCCGTCTTATTTTAATTAGGTAAAAATGGCCACTGCGATTCAGGTGGTTCACGGTGCGCGGGCAGACTTATTACCTTTGAGCATGGAGTCGCACTCTTTAAAAAGAGGGGTCCTGATGGTGATTTTTATAACAGCAGAAATACTAATGATAATAAAACATATGATATGATATATTTGATATGCATCTTCCTCTCTCTCTCTCTCTCTCTCTGCATTTTTCTCTCTCTCTCCTCTCTCTCGCTTTTATCTCTCTCTACTACTACAAACTCTCCTTGTTATCATGAATCAGGCTACCAAAGAATCGAAAGTTCACCAAAATTCATTTCTGACTTTCACAAGCTGAATTAAGATACGACTTTTTTATCATAGTATAAAGGTAAATAAATTAATTCCTACAAAATTGACTACGATCATGCAATTATGTTTTCAGTGCTAAATGAAAGAGTTTCGCCGCTTAAAAGCACATGTCTTATTTTAAGATGCCAAAGTAATTTTCAATTTTCAACACATAGTATCAAAATCAATCAATTATTTTGAGAGAAAAAAGATTCTAAAAATATTCGAAGAAGAGATAGAAACAATATGTATATAGAAGAAAATCCCTAGGTGGGACTCCGCTACTCTATATTGTATTTTTAACGATTATAAATATTAATAGTAAAGATAGCAACATTCATGTATGCATGTATATGTATGAATTAAAAAAGAGAGAAATAAAAACCATGTGTATGCACAGCGACTCAATCTTGACACAACCGTCATTGTAGATGTTCTCAGGAGGAACACAAGTTTCCCTCAGACGAAACATATCACGGCAACACTTTCCTTCTCTGACGGAACTTGAAGCTTATACAAAGTGGCAGGTTTGGCGCATTTGCACTTCATGAATAGCGCTGCATAAAGGAGAACATAGAGAGCGAAAGAGAGAGAGAGAGAGAGAGAGAGAGAGAGAGAGAATGCGGAGACAGAGGTGATAGAACGAGAAAGAGAACGAGAGAGAGATAGAGAAATAGAACGAGAGAGAGAGAGAAATAGAGAGAGTGAGAGGGTGAGAGAGGGAGGGGGAGAGACGGGAGAGAGAGAGACATCGGACGAGAGAGATATGGTAAGAGAGGGCGAGAGAGATATGATCAGTCCAATTCTTCCGGAACGACACCGATAAAGACAAAAGTGTACAGCTCACCTCTGTAATAATTGATTTCCATCCTTTTTTTAATATACTTAAAAATGACCACTAGGAATCAGGTGGTTTTGCGATGCTCAAGCGCGCATATAGTGTCAGAGCAGGGAGTTGCTGGCGTTGTGCGCCACGCCGTCAATACTTTAGTCAAATAATTTTAGCAGTGATTGTTATAATATTAATAATAACAGTAATGAAATAATTATACAAATAAATGAATAATTAATTATATATCTCGTAGAGAGTCGAATTCAGTACTTCAACTGTTGGAAAAGTGAAAGAAAGGAAGAACGAGAGTGGGTTTTAAAGTTCTGAAACTCAATCTAGTTAAGCTTCTGTATGATTTAGATTAAAATAAAGATTTATCTCGGCAGAATGTGGGAAAGGATAGATTGACATAGAGACAGAGAGAAAGAGAGAGAGAGAGGGAGGGGGAGAGAGGGGAGAGAGACAGCGAGTGATATAATACAAGAAAGGGCGAGAAAGATATTATCAGACCAATTGTTCCAAAATGACACCAATAAATAATAAAAAAATAACAGCTCAATGCCAGTCATACTTCATGTCAATCCTTGTTTTATTTTTCTTTAAAACGGTTACTAGGAATCAGGTGGTTTTACGATGATAAAGAGCGCATAAATTAAAAGAGCATGCGGCTGCATGCGTTTATTCTGGCGGTAGCATTACATAAATAACACTTGTAGTGATTATAATATTATCAATAATAAAAGTAATGACAATATATACATAAATGAATAATTAATTATATATCTCGTATGGGGTCGAATTCGGGATATCTGCGGTGGAGAAAAATGAAAGGAAGTAAGAGAGTAGAATTTTAAAGTTCTAATACTTAATCTTGGTAGACATATTTTTCTGCTGTATAAATAGGAATACAATTCAGGTTGCCCTCGGAAGATAACAAGGGGAAGGGGAAGGTGAGAGAGAGAGAGAGAGAGAGAGAGAGAGAGAAAGAAAGTTTGCGAGAAAGAGTGGGCGAGAGAGAGCAAGAGAGATAGAGAGAGAGAGAGAGAGCGGGAGAAAGAGAGAGAGAGAGAGAGGAGGGAGTCGTATTCTACATTTGTATTATCAACCATTGCTGTTCCTTTGTGTTATCATTGAAAAAAATGGTCATTTCCTCTTTAACCGACTACATCACAAAATCAGATCAAGAACAATTTAAGATACATCCATATATCCCAGGGCAAGCCACCTCGCGATTTTGCTCAATTTTAATGCCTTCTCACAGTTGTGTCCAATTTTGGCCATCCATCTGCGAGAGAGAGAGAGAGAGAGAGAGAGAGAGAGAGGAAGAGATTGAGAAAGAGAGGGAGAGAATGAGAGAGGGAGAGAGCGAGAGAGCTAAGAAAACATATGAACCACCTGACACCCCGTCGCATTGTTTTTATTATGAAAAAAACCTCTGAAACAAAGCGAAGATCAGCAATGAAATAAAAGGAAAGAAAAAGCATAATATTTGTCTCCATCTCATTGTTCTCTTAGGCAGATGCTATTTTAGCTTACTATAATTCTAAAAAGATGATTGTGAAGAAGAAGAAGGAACATGCTTATTTTGTCATCAAAATTTTGTATACCGTATTTTCTCTATTAGTGCCCCTCCCTCTAATAGAACCCCCCCCCCCCCTCCCTCTAATAGTGCCCCCCTCTCGCAAGGGGATTGAAAAATAGTGCCCCCGGGGGCACTAATAGAGAAAATACGGTATTTACATAAGATATGTACATACATA
Source organism: Allodiplogaster sudhausi (assembly GCA_945643635.1). Lineage (NCBI taxonomy): Eukaryota > Metazoa > Nematoda > Chromadorea > Rhabditida > Diplogasteridae > Allodiplogaster > Allodiplogaster sudhausi. Next base: position 1,586,996 of record CALZFC010000032.1, on the reverse strand, counting down.
TGTATTGTACGTGTTCACATTAATATTGACGACATTCGATCTGAGTAGTCAACATACATAAATTTGCACAAATTACTTAAAATATGGCGAGCACATCAATGGCACTGATTTTTTCTAAAGATATTATTTTAACATATATTCATTTCTTTCGGCAGGCATAATAAAAGACACAAAAAATAATATGTTGCAATATAAAACCGTATCCCATTTCAATTCTAATAAATAAAAGCGTCTGTACTTTGGCAAAGAACATCAGCCGTAAACAATGTTGCCGTGGCCTAAATCATCCTGCGAAATGAAGATATCACAGGGATTTCGAGGAGCAGAGAGAAAGAGAAAAAGCGAGAGAAAGAGAAAGAAAGAGAGAGAAAAGGAGATAGAAGGAGATGGAAAGAGAGAGACCTCCACTACACTAGTCTGTTTGGGTGACCAATCACTGTGAAAAAGGGGTCGGAGATTCTGCTATTTGTTGCTTCCTTTATCGTCTCAAGAATAAAGCAAGCAGAGATTTGTAAATTTCTTTAGAGGGAAGACGAAAAACAACTCGTTTAGCCAGAGCGGGAGAGAGCAGTGAGAGAGTGCAGAGAGAGAGAGGCGAAAGAGAGGCGAGACAATGACAGAGATAAGAGTCGCGGGACCGGAAATAGTAACAATGAAAAGTACGGTTTAACTTTATTTGTAATTTAGATGAGTAGGTCAGTGTATGACTACTCTTTGAATAATGTATACTGGTGATTTCTCGCTCTCACCCTTTCTCTCTCTCACTCTCTCTCACTCTATCTCTTTCCCTCTCTCTCTCTTTCGTTCATGTTCTCTCAGGGTTCTCTTCACAATTTTCCTTCAGATGGAACATTTCATGTTAAAACGTTCCTGATGGAACTTAATGCTTATGCAATGTGGCAGTAATAGCTCAAATGCTCCGTGAATATCATGAAACGGTGAAGAAAGCGATAGAATGAGAGAGATGCAAACTTCATATATGCTATAGTGAGTTCTTGATATCGGATAATTTTTTTAATTCGGTAAAAATGAAGCAGGTGGATCGCAGTGCCCGGACATGCTTAAAGCATCTGAGCATGGGGTTGTCTTCGCTTATGTCTTTCTCCTGTTGCTGCAATTATAACAACGGTAATAATATTGGTAATAAAAATATGATATATGTATATGTATATTTGTATGGTTATATATTTATTTATAATTTTATATGGAAACATTAGATGAAGGAAGATAATAATACGTGAGAGTGAGAGCGCAGAGGGCGGGAAATAGAGAGAGAGAAAGAGAGAGAGAGAGAGAGAGTAGAGAAAGAGGATAGAGAGAGAGAGACAGTGGGCGGGAGAGGGAGAAAGAGAGATGAATAGATAGCGTGACATTGAAGATGGAGTCGTATTCAACATTTCCATCAATCAACCTTTGCAAATCCTTTGTGCGATCATTGAGAACAGGGTCATTTCCTCTTTAACCGAGAACATCCAGACCTCTTTCAAAAAATTGCCCAGAGCAGGCCACCACGTGAATTCGCTTGATTCAATGCCTTCTGACAGTTATCTTCTGTGGATGTTGGAAAAACAAAGAATCTGTCTATTTCTTCCACTTTTATCTATTCTACAGTAGTAAAAATGAGGGACCATCAAATACAGAAAATATATGTTTTTTTTTTGCAGAGTGAAAAATGCCACGCAAACAAATATCCAGGAAAAAAGTGATGGCTAGAAATCTATATAACATTTCATAATTTACATCTTTCTTCTAAAATATGAGAAATATAAAGTCTTGCGAACTTCATATGCTTTAGCGAGTACTTTATAACTGTCCTTTTTATTTTAACTCGGTAAAAATGGCCACGGCGAGGCAGGTGGTTCTCGGTACGCGGGCAGGCTTATTACATTTGAGCATGGAGTCGCATTCGCTATTAGAGAGATTGATTATTAAAACAGCAGTAATAATACTGATAATCACATATATGATGTATAAATGAGATGAAGAAAGATATAACGGTTAGTGAGAACTTCTCTTGGATGATAACAGTGGGAAAGGTGAGTGAGAGAGTGAGGGTGTGAGAGGGAGTGAGAGAGAAAGATACAGAGAGAGTGAAGAGGGATTCGTATTCAACATTTCCTTCAATCATTGTGCTGAGAAAACACATTTACTATCTTTCAAAACACTCTTCCCACAAAGCTATACTTTCTATTCTCTCAGCACAAAACAGCACCTTAAATTTGATATATTTGATATGCATCTCCATCTCTCCCTCTCTCTCTCTGTTTCTCTCTACCTCTCTCTCTCTCTCTCTCTTTTCTCCCTCTCTCTCTTTGCCTCTCTTTCTCTGGATTTCTCTCTCTCTCGCTTTTTTTCTTACTCTACTACTACAAAGTCTTCCTGTTATCATGAATCCGACTACCAAAAAAAAATCGAAAGTTCAAAAAATTCTGCATTTGCGATTCATTAACATTTTACACAATTCTTCATCAAAAACTTCACTTGCCCTAACGTGCCCCGTGTGAATGTTGAAAAAAAAACAAAGAACCTGTCTGTTTCTTCCACTTTTATCAATTCTACAATAGTCTTGAGGAAGGACCATAAAATACAGAAAATATCTTTTTTTTTGCAGAGTGTAAAATGCAACGCAAACAAATATCCAGGAAAAAGTGATGGCAAGAAGTCTATAATTATTTAGCATTTCATTACTTACATCTTTCTTCTATTGTAAAATATGAGAAATATGAACTTCGTATATGGTTTAGCGAGTACTTCATAACTATCTTTTTTTTAATTAATTCCGTAAAAATGGCCTAGATGAACCAGGTGGTTCACAGTGCCAGGCAGGCTTATTGCATTTGAACATGGAGTTACGTTTGCTTTCAAAGACACTGGATGTGATTATTATAACAGCTGGAATAATACTGATCATAGAAAATATGATATGATATATACATAAATGAGATGAAGGAAGAGATAACGTATAGTGCGAATTTCTCTCGGATGATAACAGTGGGAAAGAAGAGTGAGAGAGAGAGAGTGAAGATGGATTCGTATTCAACATACATATGTATCTATAAATCATCCTTTGCAAATTCGTTGAAAACTTGAAAGAGAGAGAGAGATAGAGAGAGAGAGAGAGGACAGTGAGAGAGAGAGAGCGAGAGAGAGAGTACAGTGAGAGAGATAGAGATGGAGAGAGAGAGATAGAGAGAGCGAAGAAGGATTCGTATTCAATACTGCCTTTAATCATCTTGTGCAGACTCATTGAAAACATATTTATTTCCCATTTAACCGAGGATTACTCAGTTTAAAAAAAACTGTTTTATAATTTGACACCTGTCAGAAGGCACAGAAACCGCCAAATATTGGAATATGCCTTCCGACAGCGGCCCCATTTTGGCCATTCAAGTTTGGGCTAAGAAAAACACTTACTATTTTTCAAAAAAACTTTTCTCACAGCGCTAATCGTATTTATGATTTCTATTCTCTCAGCACAAATGACCATGCAATTATGTTTTCAGTGCCAAGAAAAGTGCATGTTCTAATTGTAAGATGCCAAAGTAATTTTCAATTTTCAACTGATAATAATAAAATTAGTCAATTATTTTGAAGAAAAAATTATTTTATAAATATTCGAGGGAGAGATAGCAACAATATATTTATTTGAAAAAAAGAAGAAAACCCCTTGGCAATACTCCGCACACAGAAAAAAATGTTATGCACAAAAAATGTTATGGAAAAATGTTCCGTGGAGATGTTACGCTGAGAAAAACATGTGATGTTTTCGCTCTGGTGACCGTCGCTTCCTCTTAAGAAAAAAACGTAACATTTTTTGTAAATACCTGGATGATACGTGGAGTGTTACATTTGGGCATGCACAAAAATGTTATGTTTGGCCGGAAAGGCGGCGAGCGTAGGGCAACGTTTTCCCAACATGTTTTGCGCGTTTTATTTTACATAAAAACCTACAGTATCCATAAAACCCGGGTAGTGGGGTGGCTGTGGCTTGGGTGCGTGGAGCGCGGGGTGGTGGTTCGGGTCCGGGCGGGAGCAAAAATCTCAGTTCTAATTCCAGATACAACGACTACGACGCCAACACGACTCTACAAACCAGGTTAGCCAGTTTTTCAACTTTTGCAGTTTTTGTATTACTTGTAGGATAACGATATGTATGCTTTTAGCTCTTTTCTAATTTATTTGATTGTTTTTCAAGCATTTTTCATGTTATATCAGTGAGCGGACATAAAGATGTGAAGGGGGCGTGGCTTAAGAGCAAGTGCTTCCCGCCGCGGGCAAACGTAACATTTTTGTAAACCCTGCATGTTACGTCGCGCGTAACATTTCGGGTTGCGCATTAAATGTAACGTCCAGAGCTACATGAGATGTTCCGGTGCATTTCAATAACATTATTGTGAAGGTCAAATGTTACGCTCCACGTAACATCCTTCTCTGTGTGCGCTACTCTGCATTATATTTTTAACAACTGTAGATATTCAAAGTAAAGATAAAAACATCATGTATATATGTTTTTATCTGTTTATTGTAGATGTTCTCAGGAGGAACAGAACTTTCCTTCATTGTCAGATGAAACAGGCAACACTTTCCTTCTCTGACGGAACTTGAAGCTTATACAGTACCGCCAAAAAGTCTATCAACTTTTGGTTTATCGAGCATATTTTCCTTCATAGTGTACGAAAGTAAATGAAATTTTCAGAGTTGCTTCTTTATGGTGTTAGATCTTTAGTAACAAAATATTGGTTTGATTGATACCCAATAGAGCCTGAAAAAAAATCAATAACTCAAATTACCCGAGTTGCACATTTAGGCGTGCTGGATTAAATGGGTTATTGCTTCGATATTCGGGTAGCTTTTATTGGAGAAATGGTTTAGATGGATTCTAAGACATATCTGCGATAAGTTTTTGGTCTAATCGATATTTAATCACATGCATTTACATGCTGCCTGCCTTCAGCTCGTGATCCATGCACTCGGCCTGAGATGCTGAAAGTTCAGGAGAATAAAATTAATCATGTTCTGCCATGCTTATAGTAATAATGAGGTCCATATATTCAGAGGTGGTAAGCGAACAAATTCAGATGGTTGCTTGGATTGTGAAAATTTGATTCTAACTATTTAGGCACACTTTGACTACCACTATCAACTTTTGTCTGCAGCCAAGACGTACTTAAAGTGCTGCTGTGCAGGGGTCCGTGTTTCGAAAAGGGTTTCACTTCTCTATGATGATTCTTAATAGACTTTTCTGTATTCTGCAGCCTTATTTCATCCATGGCTTCATGAGACCGTAAGGGACATTTGAATGTACCCTGCATTGAGTAGTGCAGTGTATTGACAGCTGTCTGTTATAGATCAATTACAACATTAAAATGGCCAAATGGAATTTAGACTATTGCAGAAGACTCTGTTTTATAGATTAAAATGATATTTGTCTCTATCTAAAACTTCTCGGGATTATTTTCCAACCTTATACGGCACCGCACCACTCTACGCCAGGGTACATTCAAATTATCTACCCGTCCCTATGAAGGTCTCATGATGCCAGGCATGAAATAAAGCTGCCAAAGATAGAGAAGCCTATGAACGATCATTATAGGTAGGTAAAAGCGTTTTACAAACAAGGACACCTGTACAGCATCAGTTTTAGCACTTCAGCGTTGTGGACCGAAGTTGACCGCGGTGATCAAAGTGTGTACAAATAGTTAGAATCTAATTTCCACAGGCCAAGCAACCATCTGAATTTGTTCGCTTATCACCTCTGAATATATGGACCTCATTCTTACTATAAGCATGGCAGTACATGATTAATTTTATTCTCCTGAACTTTCAGCATCTCAGGCCGAGTGCATGGATCACTAGCTGAAGGCAGGCAGCATGTAAAAGCATGTGATTAAATATCGATTAGACCAAAAACTTATCGCAGATATGTCTTAGAATCCATCTAAACCATTTCTCCAATAAAAGCTACCAGAATACCGAAGCAATAACACATTTAATCCAGCACGCCTAAATGTGTAACTCGGGTGATTTGAGTTATTGATTTTTTTCGGGCTCTATTGTATATCAATCAAACTAATATTTTGTTACTAAAGATCTAACACCATAAAGAAGCAACCCTGAAAATTTCATTTACTTTTGTACACTATGAAGGAAAATATGATCGAAAAACCAAAAGTTGATAGACTTTTTGGCGGTACTGTATATACAATGAGGCAGGTATGGCGCAATTGCACTTCATAAATAGCGCTGAATAAAGAGAAGAGAGAGAGAGAGACAGAGAGAGACAGAGACAGAGATAGACAGAGGGAGAGAGGGGGAGAGATGGAGTGGAGAGAGAGGGAAAGAGACAGAGAGAGAGAGAGAGACAGCGGGCGAGAGAGATATGGTCGGACAATTTGTTCCTGAGCGACATCAATAAACGGCGAAAAGTTCAGCTCATTGAAGTCGTACTTCATATCTATCCTTTTTTTTCTCTTAAAAATGGCCAGTAGGAATCAGGTGGTTTTGCAATGCTGAAGCGCGCTGATAGTACCAAAGAAATGAGTTACAGTCGTTTTGCTCGTTCAATCATCACTATATGAATAATTGTAACGACAAATATATTAAGATTAATAATGATAGTAATGATAATAACAATACAAATAAATGAATAACTATTTATATATCTCGTATGCGGTCGAGCTCAGCATTTCAGCAGTGAGACAAATGAGTGGAAGGAAGAACGATAGCGGAATTTTAAGATTCTAAAACTAAACCTTGTGAGAGCTTTTTTTTCTCTAAGAGAATTGAATACGTTTCTCTAATAAGATAACAGTTAGAAAGGAGAGAGTGAGAGAGAGAGAGCGGGCGAGAGAGAGTGAGAGAGAGAGAGCTAAGAAAAGACGCATTCACTATTTTTCCAACTATTCTTATCACAGCCGCTCTTACTAAGGTAAGAGCGGCCACGGAGAGTCAGCCCTGTGCAAATGTGAACTTTCAATAAGTAAATCTGAATTTCAAATGAGGCACCAATTTGAATGTTTTAGCGGGAAAAATTTCGTGAACTGTGAGGCACTGCCAGCCATATTTGGTGCATACCGTATAACCGTTTCTCTGAGCGCACTCACCTTCGCACTAATATTTTTGAAAGAACGCCTTAATCCACTGTGCGGCCTTTTCCTTCGATTCCTTCCTAGCCACAAACCAGTCACTATCAATAATGAAAGTATCCTTGTTTATTTAATAAACATCTCCCTCACTCTGTCTCTTTTTTTCTATCTCTCTTTCTCTTCCCCCTCTCTGTCTGTTTCTCTCGCTCTCTCTTCTCTCTCTATGTCTCTATCCTTTTTCTCTCTCTACTACTACAAAATCTGCTTGTTACCATGAATCAGACTACCAAAGAATCGAAAGTTCTCCAAAATGCTGCATTTGCGATCCATAGAGATGTTTATAAAATTCTTCATCAAAAAAGCGTACTTGTCCTCGTTTTTTAGAAAGCAACTAATTGTAAGAACCTGTCTGTTCCTTCCTCGTTTGTCCTTTCTAACGTAGTCTTGAGAAGGGACCATCAAATACAGAATACATGTTTTTTTTTTATTTTGCAGAGAAAAATAATAGTCTAAACACGAGTTTTCAAAACCATCACAATTAAACGACTTCAAGAAAAATAATTAATTTACAGCTAGCGGCAAAAAAAAACAGGCGATTATTTGAAAATTTTTTACACGGCCAAAAGCGAGCGAAAAAAAAAGAAAGATATTTAACAATTCTTACTTCGAATTCGCCTACAAGTATTAATAATCCGTTTTAGTTGAAGTAAAATACTATTAACAGATGGGAAAATTTTGGCCTAGCACCCTGTAAGTAGTAAGTAGTATACTGGTTATAGTGTGACAGGCCTCCCGGCTCTTACTAATAATGCAGCCTTGAAGCCAACGAATCATGGAATTCTTGAATGAGTTGAGGGTAGCAGGCCCGTTGAGGACGGTCGTGTTTTTACACCTGCTAATGAAATCATTATTAAAAGGGACAGCAGGCAACTCAATAACGCACAAATTCTGTTTTCGATGTTAAATGAAAGAGTTGGGCCGCTGAAAAGCACATGTCTAGGATGGCACAAAAAAGAACGAAGTTCTCAAGATAATAGTTATGTCAATAAACTACTTTGAAAAATGTTTACCTTAACAATTATAAATATTAAAAGAAAAGATATTTTAAAATATATACACATATTTAAAAAAGTGAAAGATAGGAAAAAAACCTTGGGAATACTCAGCGACTCAATCTTGACACAGCCGTCAATGAAGATGCAGCGAATGTTCTCGAGGGGAACGCGGTGCTCAAAGTCGCAGACGTGACGATCGTTCACGGCGATCTGATTATTTTATTTATTAATTTTACTAATTAAACGTTTTATTTTATATTATTACAAATAATTTCAGGCAATTTGTAATTAAATACATATATAAACATTAAAGTAAAATAAAATTATCAAAAATTCATTAATTGTGATCTTAAAATAACATCAATCAAAAATTAAATGATATTCCAATACAAGTTCTTGTTTAATTAATTAATGTAAACTAGTTAAATAAATATAAATAGTATGTCAAGACCATACTTCCTTCGTTAACAGAATTTAAAAAAAAACATACCTTATAGTAGTTGGTGAATGCGCGAATCTGCAGCGAGAAGTATTCGCCTGCAGTCAGCGGGTTACGGTGTCTGAAGAGAGATTTCTTCATAAATGGTGAAAATATTAATTTGATTAAAATACTCACTTATTTATGCAAGAGTATCAAAAGGGGTTATTTATTTATTTATTTAAGAAATGGCCAATAATAGACCAGGCATAAACGATTGAACAGAAAAGAAATAGGAAAGAAGGTATAAATGAGAGGATATTGATGTATAAAAAAAAGGGAAAAAAATATCTAATAGCGTACAATGGCCAAAACTGAAGCTAAATATATAAATAGATAAATAATTATATAAGTAAAGAAATAATGAAATAAATAAATAAAATAATTACATAATCATTCAAAGATACCTCTCTTCCGCGCCCCATTCATTGTTGATGAGCGAGTTGATGACCGCATGGCGATCGGGCTCACCAGAAAACCTGAAAGCGATGATATCAAATATCGTTTAATTTTGTATTATATATTGTATATATATATATATTCATACCTTACTATAACTATTCCTAATCTACTCCTGTATTTATCACTATCATAATTGCTAACAGAAAATCGAAAGGAAACAGATGGAATACATGCTATGATACTTGTATTACCAAACCGTAATATAAAATTCATTCAATAAGTTTTTTTATAGAGGACAACTGTAAAGGAAAGATATTAGTGGTGTCAAGTAACAATGCCATCTTATAGAGAATATTCTGCACGAACCGGAATAAAGAAACAAAGTTTGTCCCTCTTTTAAATTTTAAAAAGGGGAATTTTTTTACATAAAATAATGTAAATAAAAAATGAAGGCCGCTATTAAAATGAAAAAAAAAATAATAATACGAACATATTTTTTTTACAGATTTATTACTTACCACCCGTTTGGCTCGTCAAAGCGTGGATTGATATGGAGCGCGACATTATCCCTGTGATCACCATTAATAAGGAGGCCGCAGCACAAGTTGATGTTGAATCTGGACGAAAATTAATTTCAGAAAATAGTTTTTAATAACTTTTTTTTGTCTATAAAGTAAAATAAGACAATGCTGAATCGGGAAGAAAATAGGTTTACGGAATAGTATATTTATGACATCAACATCGACTTATATTACTTTGTTTGTCAACAAAGTAATATGTCGATGTTAAATGTGGAGAAAATATGTTTAGGAAAAATATATTTATGACTTATTTTGCTCTCATAAAACTAATACGCTCGCCAGGAAGACAAGAAGACAAAGGGGGGGGGAGACCAAAGAGTTGCAAGTCAAAAGTCTGCGCTTCTGACCGCTGCCCTTTCCCACAACCCCGATCTACTCCTATTCTCCAATTTCAGGAGTTCTCGTAAAAACCATAAAAAAAGATACTAAGGAAATGAAATGTAACCTATTTGAAAAATTTTTAAATTTATATTTCATGAAAAAAAAAATTACATAGACAGCCTATAAATCAACCTGGTGCTTCTGTGAGGGGCTCGAATCTATAAATATTTCGAACAGTATCCGTGGTCGTTACATCTTCGCAAAAGTAGATTAATTATGACTAAGCAAGCAAGGTTTTCGCAAGAAGAGATCGTTAATAAGTGGCAAAGATTTAGCCTAATTTGCTGAAAATACATGGACGAATAGTGAATCGGTAACGTTTTTAAATGGTAAACCGCTCTCAGGAACAAACTTTTTTGGGGGAGGCCCAGGAGGAGGGAGTGTGTCCCATTTAAGCACCCGACCCGACTACAGTAATCTTTGCTAGTTACCGTAATCCAGAGCTGAAATAGATCAGACCCATGACAAAGTTGTAACCCCCGGGCCGTAGGCCCGGAACACTTTGTACCTCCCGGGATGGAAATTTATCACTTTATAACCCCTCTGGATCATCAATTTTTCACGTTCCATCCCCCGGCCAAAGTTCAGGGACAGGCACTTTTTCAGCACTGCCGTAATCCTAACCTCGTCTGGCCGCACTCGTCCTTCTTGAGAACTCGTCCAGTCATGGCGATGATGGAGCCAGGCACCATCGTAAGGCCCTCGACGATCGGCAGGTCCTGCAACGAAAGATACCGTAACCCATGAAAAACCCTGATTGTTAGGCAGGTCTTGCAAAGAATGCAACGTAAACAAGGATTAAAATATATTTAAAAAAAATAGTTCAATAGCATTAATATTGACCAAGATTGATAGGCTAAAAATAAATATAATTTCAGTAGTCCAGCCATTATGAAGAGAGAGAGAGCTACAAAATAACAGAGCGAGAGTAACTAATGTTGTCAAAATCATGGCTTTAAGAATTTATTGGTAAAGAACATATAGCTAAAAAAATTAAATTATTGAAAAAAATTAGTAAAAAGTTTTGAAAAGAAAGCAACACAAGAGAGAAAAGAAGAAAGAGAGTTATAAGATTTAAAACAAAATAATAATAATAAAACTGACCAACTGCGTAACGACGCGCTCATTCTCGTCAAGCGGAGGCGCGGATGCCATCTGACTGGAGAAGGCTTTTGAAGAGATGGCGAGGCTGCAACACGGAACAAATGCCACTGTCGGTGAACCAGAAAATTAGGGTGGGGAAGGAGGTATTGGGCGCGGAAACCAGGAATGGGTTTGTGATGTTTCTGCATAACCATAAATAATACACCTCAAAAACACGGTGGGGTAGGGCTTTGAGGAGGCCCAAAATCAGGGTGGGTCTGTCAAATCGACAGTACCTTTTTCACCCTGCCGCTGCAAGAAGAGAGAGAGAGAGAGAGAGAGAGAGAGAGAGAGAGGGAATGTTTAGAGCGAAAATACTACAATCGAAAAAAGAGTGAAAGCCGCTTGGGAACTATAACCAAGAAATATCGGCATGAAAAATAACTTTAAAACAATTAGCTAAAATAATAGCAATGAAAAAGAATGCAAAAAAAGTAAGAACTACCGGCATGTCATTTTAAATCAAAATACAAAATATGTTTTAAGAAAAAAAAAGTTGATGATTCTGGTGAAGCTGCGGTGCAGAAGAACGTTTGTATGGAATAACTAATTGATCAGAAGCGAATTCAAAATACTGAAAACATTGGAATGAAAAGGTAAAGTACAATACTAATAATGTTACTCAAAAGAAAGTTAAATAGTAATCTAGCTGAATAGTAATCTATCTTTAGCCAAATAGTAGTTAAGCTGCAGTTAAATAGTATTCGAGCCCAAATACTATTAAGCAATGGCGTGTTCTAAAAAGAAAACAAAAGAAGAAAGAAATAAAGAGGAAGTTCTGGAGGATGCAAGCAGCGAACAACGACAATGTTTCAGTCGTATGAATGATGAAACGGCAGGTGGGAAGCAATCAAGAACTCGCGCATTGTCAGAGTGCTATCGAGGAAACGTGTAAGAAGCTTTTCGTTGTGGGAAAACAAGCAAGCTAATGGACAGCATCAGAACTACAACTGATAAGCCTGCAACTAGTTATGTATCAATAGAGAACAAAGACAGAGGGAGAGAGAGAGAGAGAGAGAGAGAGAGAGAGAGAGAATACACGACATTAGAATCAATCCAAAGAGATGCAGACGCGTTAAGGAATAACTATATAGCGATAGCACGAAACAGAACAGAAAGACATGAAGCATTCGTCTGACAAAACTATTTCATAACCAGGGAGAAGCCGAGAAGCCCGCGAAAAAAAAGAGCATAAAAGCGAAACATCGACCGTAGACAAGGAAAAGAAGCAGAAAGGCGCCTTCACGTGGAAAGTCGGAGAGCGCGATGACTCATATAGCAAATATGACATGAGAGCTGAAACCATGAAAAGGTTTGGCGCTTTGCCAACTTTTTGGTGTAAGCTAATTTGCGAATATCACTAACAACATTCCACAACTGTTTCCCATCAAGACAGCTTGATAGATCTAGAATTTTTCTAATATAAAAAAATAAGCAAATCAAGTAATAAAATAATTGGAAGAATAAGCTTTTAATTAAAGTTTTCAAATGCTAATAATATGAATTGCACTCGTGCGCGATACACAAAGTAGTGCCTGGTGGTTTTCTTCGTTAAGAGGACAACTGTCTAAAATACGGCCGCTGTTTGCTCGAATGAGTTTCTTTTTTTTAAGCCATCGCCTTCTGTCGTCTTTCAACCGTTGTGTTTGGTTTATTTTGCATGTTTTTATTGTCATAGTTTCTTTTGCCGTTACTCTTTGATATTTTATCCTGTTTGCGCGTCAGTTCGAGTTGGTGGCATTATTAGAGGAATTTTTGGAGACGTATTAGCAAAAAATAAATAAATTTTTTGAAGGATGCCGAAGGGTCCTTCTCTAGTTCTGCGGTCGGCAGACGACGAACATGAAGCACTTTACGAAGAAGTCGAGGTTTGTCGAGATTTTTTTAAAGTCATTGTTAAAGATATGAATTGAAAAAATCTCCTGGAATCGTGGCTATCTTTTTTTTCTTCGTTCTGTTCTGTTATAGGTAGAGACCGCAGATAGCTTTTGCGGTCAGATATTTGACCGGGCGCACTACAGTATCCAGTGTGATCTATGTTATATCTGAAATTAACTTAACCTAGTTGTTTTTATGTAGTTTATGCATTCCACCTTGTTTTTTTCTAGTCTATATTTAATCAATAGTATTCAAGGTATAGAAATAGAGAGTGAACGTCTAAAAATTGACCTTGGGGATGGAAATGACAACGCCAATATTTCAGAGTTCGGTTAATTGAGACTGGGCGGGACATATTCGACTGCCCATTCTTTCCAGGTCTTGCTAGGAGTATCAGGGAAATATTTCATTCAACGAGGCAAGCGCCTACTTGAGATATCGTTCAAAACGTGCTAAGTTCCTTAAGCGCGCTTGTAAATTAATCGAATACAAACACATCCTATCATTCGCAGGGAAATTTTCTATGATTTAGCGTACTTAAACGTCTTCTTAATCTAATTCTAAGCAATTTAAGAAGAAAAGTTAGCGCCAAAATCTCATATCTTTGAGAAAGTATTGACTGAAACCAACACCTCCGATTACACCAAATAGAACTCTTCCTGGTAATTTATTGGTTCAGCTAGTTCAATAATTGGTCCTAAATCGTGATAAATTAAGTTGTAATAATTAATTTTATGAAAAACAGCCTATTCGCAAGATAACATCAAAACATCGCGCCTTGTACTGCGATCACCTCTTATTTTGGTGCGTCCGGGAATACTGTAGCGGGCCCAGGCGTATGATCGCGAGCAGATATTTACTTCGCATTTTAGGCTTGTGTATGCAACTTTCTTAGGTTTTTATTTTTGAAATGAATTTAGGACCTCTAAAATTACCAAAAAATCTCGCAAAGAAATTGTTTAAAACCTTTTCAAACTTTTATCTGCGGTCTCTTGTTATAGGAAATTGAAATGCCTAGTAATTGTTATGTAGACATATTTTCATGAGAATGGGATTACGGTTGGTAAAATAAGGATTGGGGATAAAAAAAGGATTCTAAGATAAATTGATTTGACATCCAAAGCCACTAGATGCAGTTTATCTATGTAAGTGGAGTTTGGATGGGCGTAGAAGATTCTATATTTTTCATTGCTCATAAGGATAGTAATTCCATTGTATTTTTCGCCTGCAAAGGTCGGTAGAATTATATTCAAATATTTATTACTTGTTTTAGCAGTATTCTTTTTCTTTACCTATTTCTTTTTACAGTATCCTTTCGTTACCAACTTATTTTTACAGTATTCTCCATTTTCTTCCTTTTAAAATATTGTTTTCTCTCAAATGAAACTTATTTTAAAAATTTATATTTCAATTAAAAATTTAAGTAAAAAAGTCATTAAATCAAACAGGTTATGTTTTGGCTCGCATCCATAAATACTTCCTAGACTAGCAGATTGCGCTACTGTAAAACTGGGATAATGTAAAAGGAAGGGAAAAGCTCTTAACTAAATGCTTGTAAAAAAATGAGACTAGTTACACAAACGTAGCCTGTTTAATAAGAACACAAAATTTGTTGGCAGGCATAGGGGTATATAAATGGCTATGGTTATGACAAGTTTCCGGAAGATACATGGAGGAATAGTGAATGCAAATGTTTCGGCATGATGAATACTTTTTTGGAAGAGTTTTTTTTTTACAGTATCCCAAGTTTACAGTATTCTTCTTATTTTCTTCCTTTTACGGTATCCCAGGTTTCCACAATTCATCTTATTTCCTTTCTTTTACAGTATGCCAGTTTTACAGTAATCTCTTTTTCTCTTCCTTTTTCCAGTATCCCATCCCGCTGCGCAACGCCGACGGAGTCTTCATGCACCACACGTCGCCCAAGTTTCACGTCACCAAGCGCTACAAGGCCTTCTTCAGAGAGCAGAGTGAGTCTATTCTCTAGATCGATTTTGCATCCTTCCATTTGCATTCTGTTCTTCTTTGAAAAAAAATTTCTATTCCTATGTTTCAAAGTGCTTTCTATGTCTTATTTTCACAAACGCCGTTCCGAGATATTCGATTGCATTGAAAGCTTATGCAGGCCTGCCCTCGTTCGGCTCTAATAAATAGTCAACATTTTTTCTTCGTTTTCTTGAAATGACATGTGGATGTTGATTATTAAAAATGTTGCTCTAACCACTATTCGTGGGTGAATTACTTCACATTTCTAAATTTTAATCTTAATCTTATCTTTTTTTTCAGTAAATATATCCCTCCATAATTTGAATATACTTTGATGAAGACAACTAAACAAAAGTTTACGGTAGTTTTTGCAGGAGGAACAAGTGGTGTGATGATTTTTATATAGTCTCAATTGCCTTTTGACACCTGAAGGTTTTCGAGTGTAGTAGTAGACTTGTGGTTGAGAGAAGAAAAAAGAAACGCGCGATGAAGATTTTTTTTATTTCTTTTATGCCTTCCCATATTGTCCACAGTTTATAACAATCCCAAATTTGATCGAGAGAGAGTTTCCTTCATACAAGTGAGGCCTATTGCAACACAGTTTTGTTAGTTGTTATCTTACTAAAGTATTAAAAAAACAATTTAAGACTATAACAATTTTTTAGTTGATATCTCATTAAAGTATTAAAAAAACAATTTAAGACTATAACAATTTTTTTTGTTGATATCTCATTACTGCATAAAAACAATTTAATACTACAAAATTTTTTATATCTTTATATTTATATCATATTTCTTTTATTTCTTTTAAATAAACGCAATAAAAAAAATAATAAAATAAATAATGTTTTTTTTTCTCTTTCTAGCTGGAATCGCCATTCACGTCTATCGCTACTGGAAAGAGGAAGAGATGGAGCAACTCAGAGAGAATTGGACGTGCGCGACGGAGATGTACGAGAGTCTCGAGGGAGGAGCAGATGCAGCAGTACTGGTAAGAGAGAGCGAGAGGGAATGGGAAAGAGAGAGAGAGAGAGAGAGCGAGAATGAGAGAGAAAGATAGAGAGAGATGAAAAGGGGGAGAGAGAGAGGGTGAGGATGAGAGAGAGAAAGAGGGAGAGTGAGCGAGGGGGCAGAGCTGAAATAGGTCTGACCCATGAGAGCGTTGTAACCCCCCGGACCGTATGCCCGGTACACTTTGTAGGCCCCGGGATGGCCATTTTTCACTTAATAATTTCAGCACTAGGAGGGGAGAGAGAAAGAGAGAGAGAGAGAGAGAGAGACATAGAAAGTGGGGGAGAGAGAGAGAGCGAGGAGAGGGAAAGGGGAGAGAGAGATGAGAAGGAGATTTACAGAGAAAGAATAAGAAAGGGAGAGGGACAGAGAGAGAATAAGGAGGGTAGAGGAATAGAGTGAGAGGAAAGGTAGGGAGGACTATAGAGAGAGAGATAGGGAGGGAGAGAGATGGAAAGAGAGGGAGAGAGAGCGAGAGGGGGAGAGAGGGAGGAAGGGAGAGAGAACTAGAAACAGCGACAGAGAGAGAGAGATTAGGGAGGAAGAGAATTGAAAGAAGGAGAGATATAGAGAGAGAGAGACAAGGAGAACGAGACATATCATTTGGCAATAAATTTTTTTTTCAGAAAAATAACAGCGTAATCGACGACGCCGCTTTGTGGACGACACTATGTTAGTGTAAAGTTTTTCTTTTCTTTAAAAATAATAATTACCGAATAAGGTTATTTATTTATGTTGTATGAAACAGGATTCGTTCTAACAATATTAGGCTACTGTCGAGTAAAAAGGATTTGCTTCTTGATCTAATTTAAAGATTTTTTTCAATCGTTAAAGTCGTTGTTTATTTTGATAATTTTTTGTAGATTAAGAAATTTTTTTTAATAGATTAAGGTATTTTTTTTTATATTTTAACAATAAACGTACTTGTAGGTGACGGACTAATAAATCGGCCAGCTTCTCGTGTCCTCGTTCAGCTTCGATTGATGTTGGAAGCTTCAACGTAAGTGCTTTTTTTAGTTATAATTAAATTTATTATTAACTAAAACATGAATGGAAGCAAGTGGTTTTTGTTTATTTTAGATAAAAGTTGTCGATAACTGATATGGAATGTGATATTTTTTAAAGCAGTGTATAAAACAGTTCCCGTAAAAATAATATAAATATATTCATTTATCTTTTTAAATATGAACTATTTTGGGTATATAAAATAGTTTGAGTACATAAAATAGTTGCATAAAAATTTAAGGTGCTATCCTAGTTGGGAGGGGCATGATTTTTTCAATGTTCGTAAGGCACTTTTTTCTTCTCTTCTTGCCTTTGTAAGATGACTATCAGTGTTCATTTTTCGTGCGGAAGACAGATTTGATAACTATTACGACAATTGAGCTACTTTTGCACAAAATTTTCACTGATTTAGGCACTATCTCGCAATTTTACCACATTTGAGCAATATTTCGCTGTAAATTGCCATTTGTGCTCGAATTCGAGGCAGTTCATTGCATATTTGCATTCCGCGTGCAGAATTATCTAAGTTAGCTTTGATTTAGGCTCCATGGAAACGAAGAAAATTAGTTCGAAAAACTTTGGAAAAAATCATGCCCCTCCCAACTAGGATAGCACCTAATATGTACTATTCTAAATATGAATTCTTTTGACTATATCAAATACTTTCTTTAATATGGCCTTTTTGAAACAAAAGAATATAAAATAGTCCCATAAAAATTAATGTATTTTTTTTAATGTGCTTAAAAAATAAAAATAATCTATCAAAAATAATATTCCAGCAGCGACTCGGATGACATGCCAATTCATGATTCTAATGGAATTCTCTTGCATCACCTGAGCATCAACGGGAGATGGCGGAGGAATCCGAGATATCTGTTGGCGCTCAGGAAGAATTGTTAGCGATAGATCTCTCTTACTATCTCTATCTCTCTCTCTATCTCTATCTCTCTCTCTCTATCTCGCTTTCTCTATCTCTCTCTCTCTCATCTCGCTTTTTGCGACCCAGGCACTTTTGCCGTCAGCTATATATATATAGATTAATGCGCACCTATCTCTCCCTCCCGCTGTCACTTTCTCTATTTTTTTCTCTGCTCTCTTTCTTTATTTCTTTCGCCCTTTCTACTATATCTCTCTCTCTCTCACTCTCTCTCTCTCTTTCACTATCTTTCTCCTAAAACTCTGTGATTCATTAAAAAAAATTAATTTTAAGCCTATTAAACATAATTCCACTAACCTTTCCTTAAGTCATCATAATTCGTGCCAATTCACGCTTCACCATCGAAGAAGATCAGAGACTCACGCGTAACTGGAAGAAGCTCAAGAAGCTGCATGAACTTGACAATCCGGATCCACGTGTCTATGTCGACAAGGTAAGTAATTGTTGACACTTGTTTGTTTATTTACTTGTTTAGTAAGGATATAAAATTTTTTATAAAGAATAATATATTAACACAATTAGAAGTAACAAGGTAAGTAATTGTTGACACTTGTTTTTTATTTACTGGTTTAGCAAAGATATACATTTTTTTAAGAAGAATATGTTAACACAATTAGAAGTAGACTTCACGGTACCAACGACACTTCATTTTTCCGTTTCTTTATTTTGTTGTATATATAATATAAACCACCAGGCAGCAGCCTCAGCTGATTGTGAGCGAAAAACTGTATTTATTTTAGAAATCGGAGAATCACGTTCAGCTCAACTTTAACATCTGGCCAAAACTATGTCAGTTATTTTTATATTCGCTTTTAAAATGAATATATTATATATTGCAACTTGAGATAAATATAATTATTGGTTTGAATCGGTGTACGCGAGCTCTCTGTTCTATGACTAAATCCGAGCAATAAATGCTAGTGATAACTTATGCAATGCCTGTCTGATGGAAAATTGAATACATAGTAGTTGTTGTTCTGAATGTGAAATTACATTTCAATTGCATTCTAAAATTATTCACATAAATGTATATAATTAATAAATTTTCATCGTTTAATTATTGAAAAAAAGGTCTACCAGCTTTTAAGGTCGCGGGCTACCAGCTCGAACCGCCAATCAAGTGCTGGCTCGCTTTATGAGCCTCTTTGATCCGGAGGCCGAGATGTTTGTTTTATTTTATTGTTGTTGTTGTTTTTATATTATCAAATATTTTTCTTTTTACTATACTAGCCTTTTTTTATTTTATTTGAATTAAAACTCTTTGAAGGGGTTGTGAGATTTATTTTTGCGACAGAAAAAAGTGTTTCAGACAATGTATTTAATTAGATCTTACGTTTTCTCGGAACCGTTCAGAAAAGTAGACTTGGAGAACCAGGGAAGATACCGCGTACTGTAGTAAAACACTCTTGCTTGAAATTCACCCATTTTCGTTAATATTTTAATGCAAAAAATATGATCTTCCGGTTTTTTGTTTGTGTACGTGAGGTTCCGAAAATCTTTTATGCGAAATTATCATTTAAATATTGGCTTCGGATGTAAACGTAGAGAAAAATGAATAGCTCATTTTCGTTGTGACAAAAAGTGCTCTGGTATCCGAGTTTATTTTAAAACCATTTTTGTTAATATATTTGAATCCTTTCATTTCAGGGAAAGAAGACCGCATTCTTATGATGAGGACAGGATTCTAACTCTTTATTCGATGCTCAAGGTAAGTGTTTTAGACAACCTTTAATAGTTTTTTTTTAAGTTTGTTGTTCTATACACATTAGAATAATTTATAAATGTTCTTCGAAGTAAGTTTAAGTGAATGTGAATTTAACAGTTAAGGCAAGTTTTGTGTTTAATATGAATTTTCTAGTATTTCAGGCGGGAAATAGCGTGAAGCACGTGTCGGAATCAATTGGAATGACGAAAAATGCTGTCGCCGGCTTCCTCTACGCCTTCCACAATGTCAGTTCATTTTTTTTATCGTATTCTTTTTTTATATTGCTAAAATATAATTTTTTTCAATCCGTTGTTTGTTATCTTTAATATGTGTTTTCCTTTTTATTTTAAAAGAAAATATTTAAAAATAAGTCTGAAAGTGTTTGCAGATAAATTTAGCAAGTAGTACATGGATTTTTTTATTAATTAAATTATTTTTTTGATAATTCTCTGCAACATTACAGCGATTTGACGAAAAGATTCCGCCGGACCTCTATCGACATCTTTGGCGTGAGTTTTGACTTTTATTCTTTAAAAATATTTTATTTTTTTGTCGTTTTTCTGACACACAGCTTAACGGTTAGTTGAAAGATTTTTATTTGTTATTGCTGGCGGTTTTTCTTTCATCCTGTGAATGAAATAGGAACAGGGTGCAGGAGCTACCGATCGGCATTTCATGACGAGCCTATCTCTCTCACTCACTCACTCTCTCGCTCTCTCTCTCTCTCTCTTTCTTATTCTTTCTCTCCCTCATTCTTTCTCTCTCTCTCTCTCTCTCATCAACTCGCTCTTTCTTCCCTCTATCTTCTTACACTCATTGTTTTTTTTGGCTCTTCTGACACCATCTTTTGTGAAATTCTCCTTTCTCGTATACTTCCCTCTCTCTATCTCGCTCTCTTTCTCTCTCTCTCTCTCTCTCTCTTTATCTTTCTCACTCTGTCTTTCTCTCTCTCTCTATCTTTCTCTGTCTCTCTCACTCTGCCTTTCACTCTCTCTCTCTCTCTGTCTCTCTCACTCTCTTTCTCTCCCCCTTCCTCTTCCACTACGTTCTATTGTGAAAATTTTTTTAAGAGTCAAAATAATATAGGTTTTTCTTTCTAATTTGTCACAAACGCATAGTGAAAATTTATAAGATTTACTTTTTTTATAGTCAATAGCCAAAATATTTTTTCACCTATATTAATATTTTATTTTTGTAATGAAGAAAGGTTTGCAGTTATTGGACTATTTGTTGACCAAACTTTACTAATTTTGATAGGATTTTTTCGATCGTGTGGTTTTACATTAGCTGCTCTCATTGAAATTGTAGTATGGCGAGGGACTCAGCGATCTGTTGTGTGTTCTCCACTCTCTTTCTCTCTCACTCTCGCTCTCTCACTCTTCCACTATCACTCTTCTTACTCACTGTTCTCATACGCTATATTGTGAAAAATTTTAAGCATTCAAAGTGACATAGTTTTTTTTTCTTCGAATTTGTCACCAATGCATTGTGAAAATTTATTAGATTTAATCTTTTCCTATAGTCAGTAACCAAAACATATTTTTTGCGCATCCATTACTATTATACTTCTATAAAGAAAAAAGTAAGTTTATAATTTTTTAAAGCTTTTTCTTGACCCATCTTTACTATTATTTGGTAGAATTTTGCGGACGGGTGGTCTTCACTTCCTTTTTTTAGTGAAATGGTAAAATGGCGCATGGTAAAAATGGTAAAATTACTCATCGATGCATTCTTGACTCCTAGTTTATCGTATGCTTCCCTGTCTTTATCTCGTTCTCCGGCTTTTTTCACTCTCTCTCTCCCTCTCTCTCTCTCTCTCTGTCTCTGTATCTCTCTCTCTCTGTCTCTGTATCTCTCTTTCTCTCTCTCTCTCTCTGTGTGTCTCTGTATCTCTCTCTCTCTCTGTCTCTGTATCTCTCTTTCTCTCTCTCTCTCTCTCTCTCTCTCTCTCTCTCAGTATCCACAATATTTTTCACCTGCATTATTATTATACCTATCTTTTAAATTATTAGTTTGAAGATTTTTAAAAATGAACTTTTTACTATTCACTTTTCTACCATTTTTTTTTGTTGTTGCAGATGTTATTCTGAAGCAGTGCCCTGACGTGACGAGGCGCCTTTCTTCGTGGGCGAAAGGAGAGGTTGGCAACTTATATATGAGAGTCGAGAGAGAGATAGAGAGAAGGACAGAGAGCGAGAGAGAGAGGGAGAGAGATAGAGAAGAATTAACATCTCTTTATTATTTTTTTTGCAGAATTGTACAAACCCTGAAAATCAGGGTACGGCAAAGTTGCGAAAATTGTAATTATACGACTGTTTCAGCCGGCACCAAATTGGGAAGAGGTCATTGACTTTACGAAGCTCTCTCAGCGATTACGAAGACATGTCCAGCGATGTCGCGAAGCATGGTTAGGGTTGTTTTATTGGCATGGAAGAGAGAGAGAGAGAGAAAGAGAGAGAGAGAGATAAAGAGAGTAAGAAAAGGTGAGTGGGTAGGGATTGAACCAGTGAGGGAGAGAGGGAGGAACTAGATGGAGAGAGGGGGAAGGAAATAGAGAAAGAGAGAGAATGAGATTGGGAACTATATGGAGAGAGGGAGAGAGAGAGAGAGAGTGAGAGAGTGAGAGTGAGAGAGACCGAAAAAAGTAAGTAGGGAAGTGAGAGGCAGGCTCAGAGAAATGCCAAAACTGAAAAACATCACCAATCCTAACAAATAATTCTAAAGTATGCCTAAAAATTCAGGAACCAGATTTGTGAAGAAATCCAGAAGAAATCCATCCGAATCTTTCGCTTTACGGACGACATTCGTGTACTGCAGGCAATCGAACAGGTTGGAGTGGGTTTCTCATCGGTTTCCAAAACCCAAAACCCAAAACCCAGTGTTACCCACTTTCTCCCCTTCACCAAATACAGGTTGGATTGGGTTTATCATCGGTCCCAAAACCCAGTGTTTGGAGTTTCTCATCGATTCCAAAACCCAAAACCCAGTCTCACCCACTTTCTCACCTTGCCAAATACGGTAATACCCTCAATAGATAAACTTACGGATTATGGAATATGGATTCATGCTATACTTAAAATTCTCCTAGAATTAAGACGTAAGGTTCTTTTTTCATTGGTTAACAGTCAGTTGGGTTTTTTATTATTATTCTATCTAATCATAAGGAGTCGAAGATCTTCAACCATTGCGGTTATTGTGTCGCTCCCTCGCTAAAACCGGAAATGGGATTCGCAAACCACGTGCTCAAAGAATGTTGAAAATGATTTTATTGAATGAAAAAAAAACAAAAGTAAAATAGAAAAAAATAAGCAGCACGTTTGCAGGTTCTCTCAGGGACGGCACGCGAGCTCTCGCCCGGTGAATTGGCGTACGTGTTTGGGCTTGCAAGAATGGTCAAGGAGTCAGATGATCAGCCAAGGGCTAAGCAACTGCAAACATTCAGGAACTTGTAAGAGAGGAGAGAGGAGAGAGAGAGAGAGGAGAGAGAGATACATAGATAGATTGTAAGATTGATTGATTGTTAGATAGATTTGTAAACACAGAGAGAAAAGAGAACGACACAGACAGAGAAAGTTGTTCCAAAGTCTAGTAGTAATTTTTTTTGAAATTGTTTAAAATATATTAATCGTAAGAATACTGTAATCGAGGCTCCCACAACGCTTCAACTTCTACTACCGCGGCAAGTATGACGACGTCGCAAATTATCTGTGGAGGGATCGGTTGTTCCAGGCCCTCAGGTTATCAATCCCTTCAAGAGTTAAACTGATTTTTTAAATGAAATTTGGCGCCAACACTAGTTTAAAATATAAAGTCGAAATTCAATGTTCTCTTTTTTATAGATATGCGAAGAAGATCATTTTCGATGAGACCTCAGTCGAATTTGGCGACGGTGGTTGGTTGTCTCTCTAATTTCTCTGCCGGTAGAATAGTAACAGGGGAAAAAAGGGAGGGTCCAACAAAAGTGGGCGGGTAAAAAGGCCTCAAAAAATATGGTTGGTAAGTCAAACTGTAATTTTTTCGAAGAAAATAGAGTGGGATAATCAGAAATCTAAATTTTTGGGCCTCAAAAATTGCGTGGGTAGCCCGGTTCGGACCACCCTTTTTTACCCTGTATAGTTAACACAGTTGTGTTTGTTTAGCCTTGTGGATTGATAAGTGTTTATAGACGTTTATAGTTATTCAGTGGGTTTTCGGGAGAGAATTAGAATTAAATGCGGAAACAAAAAAAATTAAATACTTTTTTCACTAAAAATTCTATTGTAAAGAAAAAGTACAAAATTCAAAAATAACATTTCAGAGATGTTCAACATGATTCGATCAACTCTGCGTCTCCGCGAATACAATCTCCGCCGACTCGGAATCGTGGATCCGTTGAGGGTGGCGAAAGTAAAGTTTGTAATTTTTTTTATTGATTACGCTTTTTTAAAGTTTATATTATTTATTGATAAAATTTAATTATTATTTTTTGCCAAATATATAATTGCATATATTCATTGTCGTTAATTGTTAATTGCGTTATCTACAATTTGGTTTCCTGTTAAATTTTTTTTCATATATTTGGAGAGCACTTATTGAGAGATTTTGCTAGATTTATTTACTGGACAGTACATAGTTTTTTTCTTTTTTGCGTGCATTAAAGTGGTTGCTAATTAACTGACCTTGGGGACTTTTTAGTAACCTTGAAAGCGAAATGTTAAAATTGGCTTTAAAAATTTAATCGATTATTTTATAGGATCGAAATGAGACATCTGGCCGTGATGTTCATGGTTCATCTCAAGCAACAGAAGCCAAGCGCGCCTATTCCAGAAGGACTTCATCGGTTTCTGGTAGGAGTATTTTTGCATGTTGTTTATTAATGTTCCTTGTTTACCATTTTATTATTGACTATTATTGTTTTTATTTTTTAAATTATTTTTTATTGTTATTTGTTTCCAATTTCTTTTGTTTCACGTTGTCTACTTTCATTACTGGTACTGTTTTAGTATAGTCGATCTTTGATTTATTTTACAAAAACAAATTAGGGACAGTTAATTTACAACTATTTTGCAGGAAAAGACAACTGTTGGCCGCCACTTCATCAAAGGCGTCCTTCCTCACAAGGAGATTGTTGGCTACATTGAGCGCGTTCGTACTTTTATTTGTTTATTTTTGTTTATTTTATATTTTATTTACTATTTTAGTTTATAATTTGTAATAAACATTGATCTTTATTTTTAAGTTTCTTTCTAACTTTTTTTAAAATTACCAATTTAGTTTATAATTTCTGATCATTATTGATCTTTATTTTTAAGTTTCTTTTTCATTTTATTTTATACTATTTTAGTTTATAATTTGTAATCATTATTGATCTTTATTTTTAAGTTTCTTTTTCATTTATTTTTTAATACTATTTTAGTTTATAATTTGTAGTCATTATTGATCTTTATTTTTAAATTTCTTTTTCATTTATTTTTTTATACTATTTTTGTGTATAATTTGTAATCATTATTGATCTATATTTTTAAGTTTCTTTTTTTCATTTATTTTTTAATACTATTTTAGTTCATAATTTGTAGTCATTATTGATCTATATTTTTAAGGTTCTTTATTTTTATTTTTATACTATTTTAGTTTATAATTTGTAGTTATTATTTATCTTTATCTTTAAGTTTCTTTATTTTTATTTTTATACCATTTTACAGAGACTTGCAATGGTGGAACTCGGAGACTACGAAGATGCCGATTTTGAGCCAAAGCCCATTGAAGGTAGGCGAGAAGAATATGTTTGGGGGAATTTTTTGACGATCCTGTATAAATTACAAAATGTAATTTTTTGTTATACAATATTTGTTTATTGGTAAATTAATTATGCTGATAAGACAAATATTTTACTTTAATATTCAGAAGTTGAACAGCGGGACGAAGAAGATCTTCTGTCTCTATTCGGCCTGGAAGACGAAGAGGAGGAGAGGGAAAAGATGGTGGTTGCAAGTGGACTCAAGAATGGCACTGTTGACGACAGTCAAGGTTGAAATATTAGTTTTTAATTTAATTATTAATTATTTCTATATTTATTAAAATATCTATTTTTTCCGTGTAGTTTATGAGAATTATTAATTATTTCTATTTATATAATTATATATTATATCTGTGTATAATTTTATTTGCGACTATTCAAATTGTTGCTCACAATCAGGAATACATTTTTTTGTTTCTTAAACAAAAATTTCTTTAAGATTCGCCGTCAGTCAGCTATTCGAATGGCGAAAGTGTTGTGAACGAAGAGATAGAAAGAGGACTCAGCAGAGTGGAGGTGGCGAGAGAGATGATCGTGGAAGAGAGAAAGAGCAAGAAAGAGAGGAAGAAGAAGCGAGAGAGCGAGAGGGATGAAGAGACGCAGACGGCTGAAGACAACAAAAGCAGAGATGAAGGAAAGGAGAAGAGGAGGAAAAAGAAGAGGAAACAGCAGGAGGCTACTGTAGATGAAGAAGAAGCGACTTAAATGAATGGTATGCGATATTATTTTTAAATTTTGAATCATTTTACAATTTGTTTCCTCCCTAAAGAAACCCCTGAAGAACGACGAGACGATTGTTCATTTTTTTTTTTTTGATCTTGAAATTAGTAATTCGAAAGATTTTTGGTGTCGGTGGTTTCCACATTCCTTCCAAGGATAAATGTATTCACATGGCACTAGTTTTTTCGCTATTCTGGGAGCTCGTTATGGAAAGATGTACATAAAGAAAAATGGTTTCATTATTATATAATAGCGTCAAAAACATTAGTTATTTATTGGCATCAAACTGTTTTACAACAATATGATTTTTTTTAAATTATATTTTTGCCATCTGTAGATGATGAGGAGCAGACGACTCGAATGAAGAAGTTGAAGAAGAAGCGAGAAAGGAATGAGGCCGTTCCTTCTTAGCCCCGCCCACATCAATGTGGGCGGAGTTTACGACCGTTCGCGGTAAGCTCCGCCCACATTTGTTTGATGTTATATTGGCCCCGCCCATTTTTATGTTTTATGGGCCCGCTCTCTTTTGAAGTGACATTATAATTTTTCTTCCTTTTTCTAACGAAATTCATTTTTACTTCGTCGCACTTGTTGAAATGCACAATTCCCCCCGTTGTTATTTGTTCTTGTTTGATGTTGAAAATTGTTTTGGTTTTTTCCTCTAATTTAAGCTTCAGTTCTTCTTCTGTTATTCTTTCACATTCCTGATCTACTTTTTGAGGTGTTTTTTGGTTACAAAAATAAATTGTGAATGTTGACTTTCCTTTATTTTTTGACACAGAATATACAAACGTAGATAGTGAAAGTGTAGGAAAAATCGGTTTGCGACGTTTTGCTATGAATCTAGCAGAGTTTATACAGAAAGTAATTCAAAATTCTAATAACTTTTTTTTTTTTTTGGGAATTCCTTAAAAACAATGAAATCCAAGGATTATCATCTTTTGGTATGTTATGAAGAAAGAAAAAACCAACAAATGTCTTATTGTTGCAATTAATTACTCTTTATTTCACAATGGACAAATTCGATAGTCGTCTTTCCTTGTCTTCGACTTTTTTTAAGTTCGCAGACCGAGAGAAAACCAAGAGTGCACACGAGTCTATATAATTTTTTGGAAAATATTTTTAACGAATAACAGCGGGTAGCATTCACCTTTCTGAATGTTCAGTAGAACAATTCGAACAACTCGAGCCGGGTAATTATTTTTTGGGACAAGTATAATATATTTAATATAGAGAGAAAGAGAGGGCGCGGGAATCAGAGAACGGATAGGAATAGGAGTAAAAATGATGTATTATGCGAGGAATGACGACGACCCTTTAGCCAACTGATCACGCCCTCCCTACCTCTCTCCCTCTCCCTCTCTCTCTCTCTTCCACTCTCTCTCTCTCTCTCTCTCTCTCTCTCTCTTTCACTCTCTCTTTACATCTCTTATCTCTCTTACTCTCTCTCTCTCTCATTCTCTCTCTCTCTCTACCACAAGAAGTTATCATAGCCCACTCGCTATAATCCCTCCACGTACTTGTGTGCAAATACACCTTTTTCATAATATCCGTATTTGTGAAATTTTTTAAAATTTTCATGTATCAAATACTGTGTGACTATTTTAGAAGTCTACAAAATGCAGATCATTGGAGGAACACGATCCCTCTTATTCCTGTACCGCCTTCGAACCTCTGTTTTCGGAATACAGGTGGACATTAATTTTTTTTGCCAATATCTAGAAAATTGTAAAAAAAAAAAGGAAGCAAAGACAATTTTAAAAGACGTATTTATTATTTATTTAATTTCTTTTACTTTTAGCTTATTTCTCTTTACGCACAACGATTTTTCAACTCGCAGAAAAATTATGGTTATTGTTTATATGAAAAGGAAGAGAGAAAGAAAGAGAGATGGAGAGAGAGAGAGAGAGAGTAGAAGAGAGAGAGAACATTACAAACAATATAGCGATATTTCTTCAGTACCGTGATGAATCGTTCTCACCTTCTCTCTCTCTCTCTCTCTCTCTCTCTCTCTCTCTTTCTCTCTCACTCTCCTTCACTCTCCCTCTCTCTCTGTCTCTTTCTCTCTCCGTCTCTCTCTTGTTTACTACATCTCTTTCTCCCTGTCCCTTTTCTCTGTCTCTCTCTCTCTCTCTATCTCTATCTCTCTCTCACCCTCCCTCACTCTCTCTCTCTCTTTCTCTATCTCTCCCTCCCTCACACACTCTCTCTCTCCCTCCCTCTCTCTCTCTTTCACTCCCTCTTTCTTTTTCTCTCTCTCTCACAGGCCTCCGTGAATTACTATTTGATTACTAATTTTTTCTGCAGCTTTTGTTCTACAATTACCAGCTACTTTTTCCAGTTTTGTAAGTTTTCGAGTAAGCGAAAATTTGTTAACAGGTAGGTGGTTTGCATGAACAAAGTCAACATAAAACATTTGAATTAAATTTAGCAGACGATGATGCCTCGATATTATAAATAATAATAAAAAACACGAAAAACTTTTTACGTGATTCGAGCTTTAGTATCAATATTTTTTCTTTAATTCAAATCGATTTATTCAACCGTTTTAATGAAATCCTTGGAGTGTCATTAGTCATCGGCATTCTTACAAGGGAACCATCTAAGCATAACCCGGCGGATTTTGATCCCACCTGTCCAGATTGATAGACCAAGTCGAGAAATGATGAAAACCATTTTCACTTTTTCCTAAATGGCCTCCGGCGATTTTATATTGATTTTTAAAGTTTGCATAAAATCGTAGAATTTAGTGGCTTTACCACTGTTAATGTCTGGCTTAAGCAATTGAACAGGCCTGCAGGGCGCAGGGTGTTGCGTGCTCGCTTATGGTTTTGAATGTCACAGGTTCGAACCCCATTCGGTTGAAATCTTTTGCTACGGGTTCTATTCCCACCCCAGAGGTCGAACTTCAGAAAAAAAAATTTTCGCTGAAATTCATTCCATGGCGGTTTTCGGCACGGGAAAAACGAATATCATATTCATTTCTTGCTCTGGCTTCAACGACCCTCGCAAAGTGAGTATCATACTTCCATAACCTTGCCAAACTTACCGTGAAACTGACCGCAAGATAACAAATAGATATGCTATTCGTATTCCCCGTACCGAAAACCCCCTTGGAATGCATTTCAGTGAAAAAAGTTTTTTTTTAAAGTTCCACTTCTAGGGTGGTAATAGTACAACTGTACCTCCTGCAGTTTTGGAATTCAAGTATGGAGAAGTACATACGAAAAAAAAATTTATTCCGATGAGAGGAGAGTTCCAATACACTTTAAATTATTTGGTGTGAAGAACATGAATATAAAGATTATTTTTTAATTCTGACCTACTTTCCATAAGTTAAGTAGTATAAATAGGGTTGTAATGTGGTTGCAGAAGTGGAAGAAGAATTGTTTCTGGTTTGCGAATTGTTTAGGTGATTGTGGATTCGTAAACAATAAGTCGTGGGAACAATTTTAATAAGAAAATTTTTTTGGTATGAAAATACTTATTTAAAATTTAAATTTTAAAAAATAAAGCAAAACATTTAAACCGAATGGGGTTCGAACCTGTGACGCTCAAAATTGAAAGCTAGCATGCAACCCGCTGCGCCACGCAGGCCATGTATTTTACTTTCAAGCTAGATGCCGACAATGGCAAAATATTTATGAGCAAATTATCTCCTCAATTTATGCAAATTTTTAAAAATCAATATAAAATCGCCGGAGGCCATTTAGGAAAAAGTGAAAATGGTTTTCATCATTTCTCGACTTGGTCTATCAATCTGGATAGGTGCGATCAAAATCCGCCGGGTTATGCTTAGATGGTTCCCTTGTAAGGGGAGAGGGAGAGGTAGGGAGAGTATCTATAAATCGACGTGATCGATCTAATACATTATCTATGAGTTCAAGATCGTTAACGATAGCGAAATTAAAGTAACATATTTTTTCTTGTCGTCTTAATTATGTCTTATGATTGTTAGGCATTTTGAATTTTTTTCCTATTTTCACTCTCGTGGTTTTCATTCTCACATATTGGATAAATTGATGATCAATCTGAACACGGAATTGCTGTACTAATTACAATTAGCTTCATAATGTAAATTCGAACAACTTGAAGAAAGACACTCGCATTACGAGAGATAGAGACGCAGTTAGTGGGAAGAGAGACCATGAAAAAGTGAGCAAGAGAGACAGAGATAGAGAGAGAGAGAGAGAGAGTGATAGAAAGATCGAGAAGCAAAAGAGATCGAGAATAGAGGGAAATACGAAAGAAAGAGCGGGTGTTGTGAGAGCCTGGGAGATGAATAGAGCTATTGTGGGGGAGACAGAGAGTGAGCGAGATAGGAGAGGTTTTGAGGCGACAAGAAGGAATAAGGGCAGAAAGTGAGGGAATGAGAGATAGAGAGAGACAGAGATCCCCACCTTCGTAGTGAAGTCGTAGTCGCCCGGGCAGGCGTACAATCAGAAAGCCATTCGGGGCCTTCGTATTCCTTTTATTATTTAGTTTGATTGGCTACAGAGACAGAGTGATTTTCAACATCTTTTCCTCACCCACACCTGCTAACCGCATCACTTTTTTTCCTTACATAAAATGGAGAAAAACGAATAATAAACAAGTTTTTTATAGGTGTGTCTATTCTCATGATTTCCTTAGTGTACAATTAATGCCTGATTATACGCGAAATGAAACGAATTTCTGTATAAAAGGAGATTAGAACGGGCTTATACTAATTCTGTAAATTTCTAAAATGACCACAGTATTTTAAAACTTCCTAAAAAAAATATACTTTTCTATTCACATGCATCATTTTATTTCTACTTGAAAAGGGAAATATTTGAAGAAACAGAGGCTAAAGTAAAAAAAAAATATAAAAAAATAGTATTATTAATTAATCATTTAAAATTATGTAGATATTTATGTATTTCTTTTTTTACAATTAATGCCTTATTGCAAGCAGACTCTTAAAAAAACCTAGTATTGCGGAAAAGGAAGTTCACAATGGTGGGGTTCATGTCATATTCCTACTACAATCTGCATTCTTAAATAGCCACTGTATCCGACACACGACTTGTTTTAATTGGATTCAAATATATTTTTTAACCAATGTTATTTATTTTCTCTCTTTCTCTCGTTCGATCTCGCAGTCCCTGCTATTTCCTCTTTTTATATCGCTCTCTCAGGATCGCTTGACTCTCTCCCTCCATCTTACCGTCTCTCTCTCTCTTCCTCTCTCTCTCTTCCTCTCTCTCTCTTCCTCTCTCTCTCTTCCTCTCTCTCTCTTCCTCTCTCTCTCTCTCTCTCTCCGCTGCTTCACATCCGCCGTCGTAGCAACGCTCGAATTGAGGAACGGCCAGAAGTCCCAGAAGAAGATGGCCCATTAAAAATGCTATACGATTACTTCTGAAGAGCATAAGCCCCAAGGGAGAGCACATCGAAATGGTTCATACAAATAATGAAAAGATAGTAATTATATTAATCTGCATATGAATCAATTCATAAATTAGTTCTCATGTATTTAAAGTTAGGTTTTCTCTCTTATTAATGTCCGATGGTTCAAATATAAGAGGAAAGCATAGTGATTGGAAATTGAAATAATTTATGGGATAAAGAGTAGCGCGAGGATATGTTCCAGAGATCACTTTCCCAGCTGTTTTCGCGAATTTTATGGTAACTTCGCTTACGCAAACCACCAGTCACATGCGTCGCCTTTTTTCTGATATGAAAATCGTAGTGCGCAAGGAAAATGAAAGGAGAAAAAAATAAGAATAAGTATTTAAAAAGTGTAAATATTTTATATTTAAAAGTGCATTCGGAGAAAATGGAGGTGGTGCGTGCGGATATCAAACTTGGCGGACTGGAGATGGGCCCGAGCTATCACGGAGTGGTATCGACGAGGACCTAAGCGGAAGCGAGGTAGGCCGGCTACGAAATGGCGGGACGACTTTACCAAGATCATTGGTGCAAACTTCCTACATCATGCATCAAATCCCCAAGAATGGCGAAGACTCATGGCGCTCCACGGAATCCATTAACCCGTTGAAATAAAGCGTTGATTCATTGATTGATTGATAAATATTTTCACAATTTTTTTGTACAATTAATGCCAGATTTTACTCAAAATAATGATATTTTAAAACTGGCTAAAAAAAACTTTTTTTCTTTTCAACTCAAAAGTAGTCGTTTGTTGCCGATACAGAATAAATGTAAAAATTGTTTTACAAATACATTTTAACGTTCGATGAGACTGTGTGTCATCTGTAGTTGAATTAATTTTCGTTATTTCGAAGGTCGTTTAATTTTTGCTAATTGTATTACAACATAACCAGTGATTCTGCATTCTTCTCACTCCATGTGCTCTTTTACGCCAGCTACTGGCATTCCTTCTGCCTATTGCAGGCTTTTTATTGACTTTTCTTTTTAATTCCTGTTTTCTTGTTATTTTTTTTTCTCTTTCTCTTTTAAAAGAAGCGTTCTCGTTGTAATTAAATTGTAAAAAAATATCTTTATTTTCATGCACAACGCCAAGTACAAATAAAAAACAATTCTCAAATGATTTGCGAATTATAACAAAGAAGATCAACAGACGTCTCAACCAACCATCGTACATTTACATATAAGCTATTCGGGGAGGTGGTACGAAAAAGAGAACCACTACTTTAAAGGAGGTATCCGGGGAATAATTAACCTAACGTTTTTTTCTATATGGATGTGTTCACCTTGTCGTAAAACATATATTCAGAAAGTTTTAGCGATTTTCTTCCATTACATTCTAAGCAATTGTAAAGTGAAAACTGGTGAAAACCACTACTTTAAGATATTCATATTTTTGGATGTAAAATCGGAAATCTGACGAATAGAAATACTGTTGCACTTTGATCAACAAACTAAAGTTTGTACATTATTATCGTTAAAATACAATGAAATCAGTGAAAATCACGATTGTGCCTGTTTTATTTTTAATCATTCATTCATCGCTTAGAAGAAGAAGTTGAATCGTCATCGCTTCTTCTTTGCAATTTTTGTCGTAAATTCGCTCACGTAAACCACCTGTTACTCAATTTTCATCATTTTCTCTTGCTTGGAAACGGTCGTGTTTGATTAAAAAGAAGCTAAAGGCTAAAATAAAAAAATAAAAAATAAAAAAAATGAATGACGAAATCCCATTTCACGGTCACTTCCCTCGAATTAAGACCGTGCGGTACTGGTGTCAATAACCCACCCTGGGATGTCGAAAACCTGGCACGGACACAAACTAAGATCGTGCGGTAGAGAGAGAGAGAGAGAGAGAGAGAGAGAGAGAAATGGAGACTGAGAATGATAGCGAAAGATCGAGGGAAAAACACAAAAGAAAAAGCGCAATTGAGACGGCTTGTGAGGGTAAGATGAATAGAAGAGATATTGTGGGAAAGACCTAATAGTGAACGAGATAGAGATGGAGAGTTCGATTAGAGAGAGGACGTTACAGAAAAAGGGAGCGAGAGAATAAAGCGGGAGAAGAAAAATAAGATAGAGTAAAATAAATAAAAATCAATAATCAATAAATCTTTAAAATATGTAAGTTTGTATAATTGCTCCTTTTCCCCAGTTACGCAAAAGAAAGAACTTCCCGCCAAGTATTTATTTGAATTTTGTCCGCTTGCCCGCTTGGGATCAAGTGCGCACCCGTGAGTATTTCTCTGACGACGGCTACTTCGAGACGCCTTTCGACTTCGAATTTACTACGAGGACGAGGATCACTGTCTCTCTCTTTTTCTCTCTCTCTCTCTCTCTCTCTCTCTCTCTCTCTCTGTCTCTCTCTTTCTTCTCCCGCTCTTTCTTTCTGTTACTCACTAACCCCTCTCTCTCTCTCCTATCTCGCTCCCTCTCGGTCTTTCCCACAATTACTCTACTCATCTCACAGGCTCTCTCAATCTCTCGCGCCCGCACTTTCTGTCGTGTTTCTCTCTTTCGATCTTTAGGACCCTATCGCTCTTGTCTTTCTTTCTTCCTTCTCCCTTCCTCTTTATACACAATGACTCTCGCTCTTTGTTTATATTTATATTAAGAATGGAAATATCAATTGTCCAATGATGAAATGTAAGATAAAATGAAAGATTTAATAATTATTGAGAAAAAAAAATTACCAATGTCCACCATATATAGCTTCCTATCCCTTACAATTTTTTGTTTCAATTAGTTTTTTTGAACCATCTGTCGGACAACGATCACTATTTAATTTTCTGCGCAGCACTTATGCTGACATCCCTTACGGAAACCACCCGATCTCTGCATCATCTTTCTTCTACTTCAAAAACGTTCTGAAAGAGGCTTTGAACTAAAAAAAAATTAATAAAAAATATCGATTGTGCAATGGTAAGCTTTTCCTTTCCTTGATTGATTTTCTTCTTCAGCCTTTCTCTGGAGCGCCGTTTTCTCGTTGATCTCGACGTGATCGATCGGAGACATGATCGATAAATAGATTATTTGTTTCAAAATAGGTACTGAGATATAGATAGACATCATTTAAGAACGTCGATTCTGCATGGTGCAGTGGGTTTTATCCATATACTTTGGATAAATTCATGATCAAATGGTTCGTCGAGTTGAGACTTTTTGGTCCATGTCTTTACAAGCTTATTTAAAAAAAGTAACTTGAAACAAAGACAAGAAGACACTCGCATAGCGAGGGATATGTACATAGAGAGGTAGGAAGAAGGTAGGGAAACTATGAGAAGGAGAGATAAAGAGTCATAGTACCTAGAGATCGAGAGACAACCACGAAAGAAAGAGCGGGCGCGAGAGATTGAGAGTGCATGTGAGAAGAATAGAAATATTGTGGGAGATAGCGAGAGTTAGAGAGACCGGAGAGAGATTAGATATAAACAGAAATAATATATAGGACCTTTTCATGGTTACTCGCATTTGTTACGCCGAATTAATCGGAACTCATCTTCTTAATTTCCTTCGCAGAGTTTACAGTAAATTCACTGACGCATATGTTACCTACATCATTTTCCGACAACTTGAAAACCGTCTTGAAAATCTCTCTAAATCTCGCATTCTATCTTAAGCTCTTTCTCTCTCTCTCATTCCCACACATTCTCATTTTATTATAAAATCATTAATTAATTTTTTTTAATTTAGTACATATATGTATATAAAATTCGGTTATCTCCGTATATCCAGCGGTCAAATATAAGATGAAGTCATTGATTTGAACATGTTCATGAGATGAAATCGCCATACATACAAAGCTGTACTCATTTTAATATTATATCAATCAAATATTCCCTAGATTACGTTAATTCTAGCTCATTTAAGATTTGTTTTCCTCTGTTATTAATGTCCAATGGATCAAATATAATAGGATAGCATATTGATTTGAACTTGAAATAATTAATAATTTATATGATAAAGAGTAGCGCGGGGATATGGCTCACGGAAATGATAGAGTTTTTGGCGACTTTTGTATTCTTTTTATTTATTAGTATATTTTCGGCAGAAGCAAGAATTCGAAGTTCGTCAGAAAAAAAATCACTTTGACAGCTATATTGGCAAATTTAATAGTAACTTAGAAACCACATGTCGCTTTCATCTCTTTTTTTTCCTATATGAAAATCGAGTTGCGTGAAGAAAATAAAGCGAGAAAAATGTAATAACAATAGATATTTTAAAAGTGTGTATATTTTTTCCCTATATGTATCATTAATATTAAAACAAACTTCATTTTCATCTACAAAAAAAAACTTAAAAATTCTTCGCTGATTACTGCATAGTAGATCAATACGCGTCATGGCAATAGTGTAATTGGCGATATATTTCTTTTTAAAATGTGCGCTGAAAAATAATTCCCAGTTTTTATATTTTTTTCAATTATTGGTTAAAGGAGGTCATAAGGGAAAAACTCCTACCACGAATTCCCTGACGGATTTGGACGGAATGATAAAACGTACGGAGTATAGAATCAACAGAAATGGTGCTACTGGCCCCTGCCTCTCTCCCCAGAAACTTGTGGTTTGCACCACTGACAGTTGAGGTTACGTGTTAAGAAAAACCCGGCCAATGTTGGTTGCGCGCAACGTATGTATGCAATTCATGGGCATGACTCGGTTGGCCCCAGCGGTCACGGGGTTGCTCCATCAAAAATTTTTGAAAATGGCGGGAAAATAAAATATTTGGTAATTCAAAGTAGAAAACAGTGTTAATTTCCTCAGGGCATGGAGATTTTTGTGACTTCGGAACACTTGCAATCGAAGTTTCTAGCACATCCCGACCAAATAAGGCGAAAAAAACAAGACACTATTTATTCGCCTCGGACCTCCTTTAAGAATGAAGCCCTATTTGTTATCATCTTCTAAATTTTCTTTGCAGAATATATGGTAAGTTCGCTAACGCAAACCACGGGTTACCTGCATCATTTTCTCCTACTTTTTTTTGTAAAATTACTGAAACTGTTGTAATTTAAAAAGTAGACAGACATTTGCGTAGCGAGGAAAAGAGATAACTAGAGATATCGTGAGTGAAAGAAATAGAGAGTGAGATTAGAGAGGAAGCGTTACAGGAAGAAGGAGCGAGAAAGGGAGATTGATTGATTGAGATTGAGACAGAGAAAGAGCAAGAGAGAGAAAGAGAGAGAGAGAGAGCGAAAGAGAGAGAGAGAAGGAGAAATAGAGAGAGACAGAGAGCCTGACACCCTTCGTTCTCTCTTGCTTTTTACTCTGTTCTCTCTCTCTCTCTCTCTCTCTCTCTCTCTTTCTCGCTCCATCATTCATTTTTTTTAATATGTTTATATAATTAAAAATATATTTAACCATTGGGAATGCCATACTTACTATAATAATTATTGAGAAAAAGGTTATCACATTTTCATGCACACAAGAAAAAATACCATTGTGAACACTAGTCTCGCCGATGGTAAATACCATCGCCATACACGTTGAGAGTATATACTTTAAAAACGAGCAACCTTAAACTATTGTTTCGGATCCACTGGTCAAATACCATAAGAACGCGGCTCGGCGTGAATTACACCTGCCGCAATGGTATTTCAGAGCACGCGCTGGCAGCCCCCCCCCCCTCCTCCCTTCCTTGTCTCTTCACGGGTCAATCGATTAGCCTCGCCCCTTTCATTCCACTTTGCATTGCATAATGAAAGCAACAACTTTTTATTTCAATCATCTTCTTACTGCTTTTACCTGCAAAGTAACAGCACCCTGAGTATTCGAAAATTGACCAGTTAAAGATTGAAAGTCACAATGAAAGTGCTTTAAGGAAACCAATTAGGCAAAAAAAACAACAAAGCAGCAAAACAACTGCAAGTAGCTTAAGGAACGAAACCAAATTAACTAGTAATTTCTAGCGAGACTAATTAGTTCAAATTCGAATAGGTTCTCATATATGCAAATAGACATTTGTACGCTTTAAATAAGATCAGGAATCTAATCAGACGACAAATGCATTTTGATGCTGTCGGCGAGGTAGATTGCAGTATTCGACTTGACTGTGAAGGGCGCCAATCAGGGTAGAGAAGAGCCCCCAAAGATCGGCAACTTCGGCGTCAAAGCGGAGATGGAAGATGGGCTGGGCCGCAGTCTCCGCTCGATGACGGATTGAAAGACTGGCGCCCACTGGCCGCCCGCGCGGGCGGCCAGTTTCTCCATTTTTCATCCCTGGCATCATGAGGCCACGAGGAACTGAAGATCGTTTGAATGCACACCAGGGATAGAATTGTACTTGCGAATGTCGTTCTTTACATTTCGCTGACAAACGGGAATCAATTTTTGCAGGAGAAAATTGTAAAAATCTAGATACTTTTACAGATTTATTGAAGATTGAATTATATTTATGTTTGTTTCTGCAGCATCTTTTCTTCGAGTATCACTATTTGTATGCACTAGGGCAGCTACCAGGTGGTTTCCGAGTGCGGAGGTACCATAAAAGCTGCGAATAAAGTGGATGTAACGTTTAACGCTGCATGACCGGCCTAATAAATAATATGGAACATATAAAAGACGAGTATTTTTCTCGTCAGTTATTAATTATTTCACGTTCGCATTTTTGAATTAATCGTTGGGTGTAATTAAAAGATATAACCAAATTCCAAAAAAAAAAATTAAAAATTGTTGAAAAAGTATAATAAATATATTTTTTTGAACGGGAATGAGAGAGAGATATTGAGATATAGATGGAATGATTAAGAACTACTAAAAAAGTGATCTTTCTCTCTGTCTCTCTGCTTCTTTCTTCCACTCTCTATCTCTCACTTACTATTTCACTGTGTTTCTATTAATCTCTCGCTTTAGATCTTTCCCTCTTGCTCGTTCTCAATTCCCCTAATTAGAATTACGTTTCATATGTGATTGTCTTTGTTCTTTTTCTATCAAACTTTCCATAGTGTGCTATTGCTCTCTCCCCTCTCTCTCTCTCTCTCTCTCTCTCTCTCTCTCTCTCTCTCTCGTTCCTGGCTCACTCTCTCACTTTCGCCTCTCTCTTCTTTCTTAGTGCAATGTAATTCGCATCCACTTTATTATTTTGGACAGTGATTTTATGTGCATCGGGCAAATTTTTAAGAAATAATAATTTTTTTATTCGTTAAACTTATAAATATATCAAAATACAACACGATAAAAGACAGCGTCATGAAATTAACAATTTTCCAGTTCATTTATTTAAATCTACAGGTAGAATTATTTTTCTCCTATTGATATTCCGGTGGTTTTCATCCTCACACGTTGGATAAATTCATGAGCAAATCGTTTATTGTGTTTCAGAAGGTTTGCTGAGCGCTGTTATTAAAATAATATTAGTTGAAACGATGAGAAGAAAGAGGCTCGCACATAGCTTGAACAATCTAGCATAAATACATTATTATCGCAAAATATTGTAAAAATATTGACAGAGCAATGGTGAGCTTATCACTTGATTAATCTCAATGATTGATTCTGCTTCAGCCTTGCACAGGAGTACCGTTTTCTCGTTGATCTATAAGAAATTTTTCTAGTATGTTCACTAAATATGTATATAACTATAACATGAAATAATAATAAAAAAATTTCAATTTTCACCCGGTGGTTTTCATTCTCACATATTGGATAAAACAGTGATCAAATGGACAGTTGCGCTAGTTGTTGCTTCTGACATCCTACAACAAACTTTTTTTTTAAATAAAGTAAATTGAATCAGAGAAGAAAGACAATTGAATATCGGGAGACACATAGTATGTACACATGTGTTTAGAGACGAAGGGAGAAGGAAGAGAGACCAGACATCTAAGAAATGCCCCCACGATCTTAATTTTAGACAAGCAAAGACCGGCGGTAATTCTTTATTCAAAATTGCGAATAAATATTTATGTTAAAAGAAGCGCTTATCTGGTGCACATTTAGATAATTCTTTTACAAATACATTTTAAATCAAACTTCCAAGAGAATTGCTCCAAAATGTGCTGCTGTTTTACTTCAGAATGCACAACGTTGAACCGCTTCTGCCTATAAATTATTCTTTTTGTGTACAAAAATTATAATTTGCATCTGATTTCAGTGTACACAATCATGAAATGGGTTGCGCAATTAAATTGGCTAATAAATAACTAAATATATGACTATTGACACGGCGCTATCTATAGGCTCATTTCGGGCGAGGCTCATTTCATCTGGCTGGCTTTATTTTCCTGTTCATTCGATTCTGGAAAGTAGTCAGTGTGCATTCGGCGAGTGATAGGAACGTGTTGATCACGTCGCTGAAACAAGATAATTTATACATACATTTCATAAATTAAAAATAAGTAAAAATATAAGTTTTTAATACTCTGCTCTGCTCTCTCTCACATTTGAACTCTTTCTTTGAGTTGTGTGTTTCGCTTCGTGCCATCTTTTCAGCCTCTGCATCATAATCTCTCGCCCTCTCTCCGTTTCCCTCTCTCCCTCTCCCTCCCTCTCCATCCTCTCCTCCCTCTCCCCTGCCATGGCTGCGCCCTCCAACCACGACGTGGCGTGGCAAGCGGGCGCACTCGCCGCTGTCCTCGTCTGCTCGCACTCGCCGCTGTCCTCGTCTCGTCCGTTCTCAGCATCACTGTTCTGACCATGAGCTTTCCGCCATAATGTAGATTAAACTTCCCACCTAATATTTATTTGAATTTTGTACGAAAAAAATTTCTTCCTGGATTCATTCTCCTCCTGCCCGTGTGGAATGAAGTGCGCACCCGCGAGTATTTCTCGGACGGCGACTACTTCGAGACGCCTGGCGACTAACATAAGACTTCACTACCAAGGTGGGGATCTCGCTCTCGCTCTTTCTCTTTCTCTCTCCTCTCTCTCTATTTCTCTTTTTTCTCTCTCTCAATCTGGCTTACTCTATACCTCAATAGGCCTTTCTCGAAATATCTTAATTCTTCTCAATTTTTCGTTTGTCCCCTTTCTAAATTGCAATATATTCAGTAATTTTACAAAAAATCTGACGCTTGTATAATCAAGAAGGACCGAGTTGTTCAGCAGTTTATTCAAAGTGTGAGAATGAAAACCACCGGAGTGCCTAATAGGAAAAGAAAAATGAACTTCTTCAGGGATATATTGATAAAATGACTAGATAAGAACAACAACATTTCTTAACTTCAATTTCGCTGTCCTTTTCCATATTATATATATATATATATATATATATATATATATATATTATAAATTTAATTAATAAAAAATTCTTAAAGATCATATCGAGATCAACGAGAAGACGGCGCTCCAGAATTAATCAAGTAAATGAATCAATCGATAAGCTCACCATTGCACAGTCGAGCTTTTCATCGCATACTAGTTTGATCAACTAAATCAGTATTTCTATTCGGAGGGGTGGGGGGGCAGGAAAGGGGCCGGGAAAATCCAAGAGGATCATTTGAACTAGTTCTAATATAAATTCTAGTATCTTCATTATTGTCTCTAGAATATAATGAAAGTCTCGATTGGGCAATGCTGATCGTGAGCCCATCGATTGATTCCTTTCCTTGATTGATTCAGATTCAGCTTTGCTCTGGAGCGCCGTCTTCTCGTTGCTTTCGACGTGATCAATCGAAGGCATGATCTACAAATATAATATGGAAAACGATAACGACATCAAATTAACGAAATTTTGGCTTTCTAATGTTATCATTTCATTCACTGAAATATTTTTCCATTTTTCATTCCGGTGGTTTTCGTTCTCACATATTGTCATAAATTCATGATCAAATCAACCATTTCTTTTCTCCAATAATTACTTTGAAAAAAAGAGTAGAAAGACGCATAGCGAGAGATATTGTTGTTTTAATTGTTTATCTACATCTTTAAACGATGTGACGACACAATGATATCAAAATGAGGACAAATGTTAATTCAGTCCTAGCAGCAAAAGAGGGGGAGGGGGAGGGATACAGTAGCCACGGTGGTCCTCTGCTCGGGTGAAGCGTAACCCGGATATGGAGTGGATCAGGTCCCAAGGGCTGGCAAGTTACTGACCAGGGAATGGTCAGAAACCCTAAATTCCAAAAATTCTGATATTTTGTGTATGGATTGACCATCACATTGGATGGTCCGAAATGAAAAAATTAGGACCCGAATCCCTCTAGAAATCTTTTTATTCCCATTTAAAGATGCTTGAAAATCACATTCATCAATAAGGTGCCCGCGTTAACAACTGTTCCAACCAAAAAAACAAGACCGGATGGCGCAGTAGGTTGCGCTTCTGGCCAGTGTTTTTCGGTCACAGGTTCAACACCCCGTTGGCACGATTTCTTTTGCTCGTTTAAGAATGCAATTTTTAAGGTCGTAGAGTACTTCTTACGTACTTTCTTGCTTATCGATTTGAAGGCATCGTTTGTTGATTTGTTGGCTTGCCACAAAAAAAGCTTTCTTCTACGACCTTAAAAATTGAATTAAAAATTGACCCATTGGCACGATTTCTTTCTAAATTCTCCTGCGCCGCCCTCGATTCGGCTGCGGACCGCACCCTTGAATACGAGCCATTCGACTGCTTCGAGAAGAAGAAGGTAGTTGAGATGACAGCAGAGAGCAGCCGTCACACCCTCATCTCCAATCTGCGGTACTCGAAGACGGAATTTCTCCGCCATCTCCTTCGATGTCTCACTCTCGTTGTCGACATATGTCACCGCCAAATTCGAGGGCCCGTAAATGGATCGGGCCGAGACCTTGGGCCGGGCCGGCCCAAAATTTTTGGGTTTTTTACCATCTCTGAACGGCGTACACTGTGGGGAGCATGGTGCAGGAATTGGCAGTTCTATTTTCCTTTCGCCACGGAATCATGCATTTAAACCCACATTCATACCTACAAACAGCCCAAAGGAAAAAAAAATTTTTTTTTTGATACTTGCACTTCGCAAAGTCCGCCTTCAAATCGATAAGCAAGAAAGTACGTAAAAAGTACTCTACGACCTTAAAAATTGCATTCTTAAACGAGCAAAAGAAATCGTGCCAACGGGGTGTTGAACCTGTGACCGAAAAATACTGGCCAGAAGCGCAACCTACTGCGCCATCCGGTCTTGTTTTTTTGGTTGGAACAGTTGTTAACGCGGGCACCTTATTGATGAATGTGATTTTCACGCATCTTTAAATGGGAATAAAAAGATTTCTAGAGGGATTCGGGTCTTAATTTTTTCATTTCGGACCATCCAATGTGATGGTCAATCCATACGCAAAATATCAGAATTTTTGGAATTTAGGGTTTCTGACCATTCCCTGGTGAGGAGGGTGCATCTCAGAGGAACCACCGCACTTGCTGAATGGGGAGAGTGGAAGGGGACTGGGGAGATAAGGCAGTGCTGCTGTAATTAAAACATATAGGTAATAAATAGTGAATAGTAATAGTAATGATTTGGATAAGATAATTCAATGACCATGTAACTACAGATGAGGATATTCAAGCTTAAGTATAGAAAGAAGGGGCAAATTGTGAAGCTCACGTTTAAAAGACTCAATGTTCCGGCATGAAAGAATAGAACCTGGCAATTGACAATACCACCTAGCAACTCTGACACTGAACGAATTACGACGAAGATCTAAATTGCACTTCGGCAGATGAAAGTTAAAACTAGAAACGCGTCCATTGCAAGGTTTAAATGTGACAAATTTACTAATTCGCAGATCAACTAAGCCAAGAAGCAACTTGTGGAAGTAAATAAGGTCAATTCTTACTCGTTGAAGAAGTAGACAAGGGAGTGAATATGAGGAAAGTCTATCATTATAGGATGGAATAGCCGAGTGAGGAACATATATAGATTCAGTAGAGCAACGAATAAATAGAAGACGAGTAAAGACATGCTGAATATGTTCAATCTTACGGATGAGAGCCTTCTTCTGAGGTGACCATACAATCGATGAAAATGAAATCAAAGGAATAACATATGTTTTGTAACAAATTATATAAATCTCAGGAGATCTTGATCTCAATAGGCGGAAAAAGGCATATACGAGGCTAAGACTTCTCCTAGCAATAGATTCAATATGGGCTGAGAACGAGAGAGACGAGTCAACAAGTATTCCAAGATCACGGACAGGAGAAGAAAAGACAGAAAAGAGAATGTTCGATGAGATCAGGTAGGGTAGATTGGGATTGTTTTTGCCAAGATGTAAGACACCACACTTTTGGTGGGCGATTGTTAACTGCCAGTTTTTGCCGTATTCATCTAATAAAAGGGCTGCACGCGAAAGTTGATATGTGTATAGAGAGGGAGACTGATTGTGAGAAAGAGAGCAAAACGAAAACGGTCGAGAGATAGAGAAGGCTTGTGAGGGTGAGACATGGACAGCGAGACCGGGAGTGTGCGAGTTAGATAGTGAAATTAGAAAAGCTAAAGACTTTAAAAAAACAACAGGGAGAGAAAGAGAGAGAGAGAGAGAGAGAGAGAGAGAGAGATAGAGAGAGAGAAGGGGATGAGAGAGAGAGAAATATGACAGAGAGAGCGGGAGAAGGGATGGAGAGTGACACAAAAAAAAGAGAGAGATCCACACCCTCGTAGTAAATATTCACCGTAGTAGTAAATATTTACCCTTGTAGTAGTCTCTCTCTCTCGCTTCCTCGCGATCTCTCGTACTCACATGAAACGGTGAAATGCTTAAAATTTTATTCCACAATCCGGTGTCTGAAGGCAAGGTCAAAGGCACTCGCATTCATATCTGTAGTTTGCATCCAAGTAGTGGACAGATTTCGGTCGAATTCTTCACGCCATCGTTCTTGTGGACGTCCAGTGTAAGTGATCGTAAGTGACCACATGCATGTGTATATGTATATCTCTTTCCTTAGTCCGTTTGTTCTTGTTGACTAACGCCTTGCTACATTTCCTCTTTATAGTTTCTAGTTGTTAGGCCCCGCCCCTTATCTCGCCGGTACTTAATCCCCCGGAGCTATGTATTCAAGGGGGATTTGCCTAGACCCGGAGGGGACCCGCACTATGCCGGTCTCCGCTGCCCTCTTGTCCTGAGTCGCCGTCTACTATTCGTCCCTCTCTATGTTTACCTCCGCCGTCTAATAAACTCTCTTCTCCTTGCCTGCCTGTTTGACCTACGCTGAAGGATGCAGTTTGGAAAGGGGCAACCACGGAGTATGGAGCTTGAAAGGGCCCGTACTCTTACTGGTAGCACTGCGAGTGGTTCCGACCAACACCGTCATGCCAGGT
Source organism: Allodiplogaster sudhausi (assembly GCA_945643635.1). NCBI lineage: Eukaryota > Metazoa > Nematoda > Chromadorea > Rhabditida > Diplogasteridae > Allodiplogaster > Allodiplogaster sudhausi. The sequence continues at coordinate 1,542,240 of CALZFC010000032.1, read as the reverse complement.
ATGGACTTTATTGTTTTTTTAATATATTTAATTTTTCCCTTTGACTTTAAAAGTTTACTTTAAGTGTAAGGTTTACTTTAAAAGTAAAAAAAAACATGGGTTTTTAAGGTTTTTCATCTTTTAATTCTAACATTTTCACGGCACTTGGGTAATTAGGGTAGACAGCCGCTGCTTTGGGGAGGTCCTATTGAAGCTCCCGGAGAGGTCCTATTGAAGCTCTCGTGGCGCCTATTTTGATGATGATGATATATTTCCCCGTCCCTTCTCTCTCTCAAAAAAATTTAGACTTAGGAAGGACGGCCGCCTCCCTTTGTCGCCAAAACAACAAAAATCGTAGAATAGGAGGTGCCTTATTTTTTTGTATCTGTCCCGTTCTAGGAGTCCCCCGCCTCCTTTGTCCCGCACGATTCGCGACGTGCTATTAATTTTTATGCAGCGTAAATATGTTGACGATGTACCACATGCGATGCTCGTTCGTTCAAGTACTTTCAATTTTATGATGATATTCGAGAATGAACATATCTCTCGCTTAGAAGAGTAGAACTAATTGTATGAGGCAGAATTTTTGTTTTATCTCTCCTCTTCTTGTTAATGTCTTCACTAAGTATGGAGTTATTTGAAACTAGTCTCACTTTGAGTGATAGGAGTGGCATTTCTGGCTAGTAAAAAAACGGAGTAGGCAAGATAGAAATGTTGAGAGGTCATTTCTGCTCCCTTGTTACATTAGTCATCATTAGCAGCTATCCAAGCAGATGCATCGGGCATTCAAATATCTCTAATTCTTTCTCTCCTATCTCTCCATCATCTCAAAAGTTCTTTGATCTTACATACATGCTATCTCGCCGTTCTTTTCTCTCACAAGTCTCTTCTTACTCTCTCGCACAAACGTGTCCTCTCTACTCATGTCCATTCTGTCTCCATACCGTCTCTCTCTGTGTGTCTCTCTTTCTATCTCTCTTTCTTCAATTGGCGCGAGCACCCCGTTGTTCCATTCACACTCGCCAGGCGCGTTCAGGACAGCGGTTTTTCTCTTTCTTCTCTCCCTTCCCAACTTTCTGACATGCAAAATATGTTTTTTTTTCTTTCTTTGGTTTTTGTTCTTTTTTAATGCTTGATGAATGTTAATCTTAGTTATTTTCTTTGTTCGAATCATAGCTTTCATAGCGAAACTAGTCTCACTTTGAATGATAGGAGTCATAGTCGCTTCCTTCCCCCACCGCTTGTCCACAGTTCTTCGCCCACAGCAAATGAAATATTATGGGAAAATAAAAAGCATACAGTATTATTTTTTTCTTTTGCTGCTCTCCTTCTCATTCCGTATCTTTCAAAATTCCTTTTAGTTAAAACATGCTTTGGTCTCCTAGCTATTCGAACAGTCACTGTTTACCACTTCTTCTTATTTTCGTGGAATAAAAAGACTGATGGGCGAATCAGATATAACTAAAATAGAGAAAACCTTTTAGCGAAGAAGTTATCTTGTTTTTGTCATCTTGTAGTCTGGGAATCGGGATCCAGAGGACGGATAGCTAATCATATGTTTTCGTTTTCGCTCTCCGTGCTCTCTCATCTTTCTTTCCTTTCTCGCTTTTGTCTCCTTTCTCTAGAATCATTTCACTTCCCATGGCGAAATTGCACATGTGATGCACTTTAGCCCGAATCTGATTCTACAAAGATCATTTAGTTTGCAAAATATGATAATGTTCGCCAAGAATTTAAAATTTGTCTTGCTCTCATCCTCAATATACAGTAGCGTGCAATAAAAGTGTATATTTTGGTTTTTCATGCATATTTTTCTTCAATGTCAAGGAAAGTTTATGAAATTTTCAGGATTGCTTCTGTATAGTGACAAACTTAAAGTGGCATAATATTGGTTTCATTGATTGATCGAGAAAAAAAATCAATAACTCAAATCACCCGGTTTGCACATTTAGCCGTGCTGGACAAAAATATTTCTTTGATCTTAGGGGAGTTTTTTTTATCGGTATTTCATTTTCTTTGCATTGAAGAACATCTCAGAGATAACGTTTAGGTCTAGTTCTTATTTAATCTCATGTTGTTACATGCTGGCTGCCCTCAGTTCGAGAATAATTCAATCGGCTTGAGATGCAGAAGGCTCAGCATGATAAAATCAATCATTTACTTCAATGCTTATTGTAATAATGATTTTAATGTATTCATAGATAATAGATTAAGCTATTCAGATAGTTACTTGAGCAGTGGATATTCCATGCTAACTATTAGAGCACATTTTGGACAACGCGGTCAGCTTTCAGCCCTGACCTACTAAAAGTGATGCTATGTAGGGGTTCGTGTTTGAAACACGGTTTTGCCATTCTAAAATGATAGTTAATAGGCTTATCCATACTGGGCAGCTTTCTTTTATCCTTGACTACATGTGGCTTCAAGAAGCAGAAGAACGTGTAATTGTACCCCATGTATGGAATAGTACGGAATTCAACAAGGCATGAAAATGGCGGCAAGAAAGTTAAGATCGAATAAAAATGGCTTAATCGATGTACGAGAGTGCTAAGCAATCGCCCATGAACTAAAAAGATAATTTAATGCCGTTATTGATATAGTTACGCCACCTGTCTAATATGGCATTTTCTCGCTTTTTAGGTGTCTTCATTCGTGCATTGGTTTCTTGAAGCCACATGAAGTCAAGGATAAAAGAAAGCTGCCCAGTATGGATAAGCCTATTAACTATCATTTTAGAATGGCAAAACCGTGTTTCAAACACGAACCCCTACATAACATCACTTTTAGTAGGTCAGGGCTGAAAGCTGACCGCGTTGTCCAAAATGTGCTCTAATAGTTAGCATGGAATATCCACTGCTCAAGTAACTATCTGAATAGCTTAATCTATTATCTATGAATACATTAAAATCATTATTACAATAAGCATTGAAGTAAATGATTGATTTTATCCTGCTGAGCCTTCTGCATCAAAGGCCGATTGAATGAATCTCGAACTGAGGGCAGCCAGCATGTAACAAAATGAGATTAAATAAGAACTAGACCTAAAAATTATCTCTGAGATGTTCTTCAATGCAAAGAAAATGAAATACCGATAAAAAACTCCCCTAAGATCGAAGAAATAAATCATTTTGTCCAGCACGGCTAAATGTGCAAACCGGGTGATTTGAGTTATTGATTGTTTTCTCGATCAATAGTGGATCAATGAAACCAATCTTATGCCACTTAAAGTGTATAACTATACAGAAGCAATCCTGAAAATTTCATAAACTTTCCTTGACATTGAAGAAAAATATGCATGAAAAACCAAAATATACACTTTTATTGCACGCTACTCTACATAAAATAAGTGTCCAAAAAACTGTACTCGACGAGAATCACTTTGCATACAAAACTGGGGCAGGGCCATAGACTTGTAAAGTGAAAATACGGTAACACCAAAGGGGGAAGTTGAATGTGTCAGACTGTTGCATCTTTACTCTCTCCTTATAGATCATGTCTTCGATCGATCACGTGGAGATCAACGAGAAAACGGCGCTCCAGAGAAATGCTGAAGAAGAATCAATCAAGGAAAGGAATCAATCGATATGCTCGGTCAATCGACATCCCATTATATTTTAAAGATAATAATGCAGATGTGATAGTTTGAACAAGCTATATCAATATGTCCATCTCTCTCTCTCATTCTCTCTCTTTCTCTCTCACAATCGTAGTCTTTTCACCTGTTTCACCTTTCCCTCTGTTTCTGATTTTTTTCTTTTTGCTAAATTACTATATCCGACTGCTTCGACAAGCATCACGTCTTACCAGGCTCGTCAAACTATATAACACAGCGGACGAGTGCAAACCACCGGGATACTAGCGGCAAAACATTTTTGACAAAGAGGGGGAGAGAGAGAATAAGATGAGAGATAGAAAGAGGAGAGACAGCGAAGAGACCATAATGAGGAATGTGGGGAAAGGAGCCTGGAAAAGGAAGAGGGAATGGGCCGAAGAGAGAGAAGAGAGAGCGAATGGAGAGAGAGAAGAGCGAGAGGGACCTCTCTCTTACAATTAAAACTGATGTATTCAATTTTTGTATTCAATCATCGCGGTGGTTACAATATATGTACATTATGAAATATGATGTGAGCGGTCGCATTAATAATTAAAAATATATAGATATAAATGTTGAATATTTTTATCATGTACATGTAGCAATTTTTATCTCGTCAATATGACATCTAAAATCTCACTATTGGATATATGCAAGAGAGATGGCGAGTGAGCGAGAGAGAGAGAGAGAGAGATTTAAATATTTTACTAGCTAACTCAATTGAGGACTCAGCTGATCTTCTCCAAAGTATGAGAGAATCTCTCTCTCTCTCATTTTCTGCCTCGATCTCTACCGAAATCTGTCCATCTGCCTCGCTTTTTCTTATGTTTCTCTTTTCGTTTCTTTTTGCCAAATTATCCGGCGGCTTTAACCAGCATAAATTGATAGATCTTCGTACTTCTATACAATGCATTGTAGTTTTATGTGTCAATTATATATGGTCATTCTATCCCTTCACGACGAGGCGTGGCAAGCGGGCGCCTTCCTTGTCTTGTCCGTACTAAAGCATCATTGAATTTAATTTCCCGCCAAATGTGAATTCAAATTTTACGCCTAATATTTGTTTGAATTGTGCCCGAAAACTAAATTGTTCTAATATTTCTTCTCCGCCTGCCTATGTGCAATGAAGTGCGCATCCTCGAGTATTTCTCGGACGGCGACTACTTCGAGACGGATGGCGACTACGAATTTACTACGAGTGTGGGGATATCAGTCTATTACTTCCTCTCTCACTTTCTCTCTCTCTCTTACTTTCTCCTCTGGCGCGAGCGTCTTCTCTTCGTTTCAATTAATATTATTTTAACAACAGCATCCGAGGACAGCGATAAACGCAACGAACCATTCCTTCATCAATTTATCCAAAGTGTTTGAATGAAAACCACAGCAATGACAATAGAAACGAATTTTCCTTGGTTTATAATAAAATGACTGCAACAAATTGTTATTTCATTACATTGCCCTTTATCATGTTATATTTTGTAATATTTATATATTTAACGAATAAAAATGAATAAAATAATTATTTCTTAAACACTTGCTCCTTGGCCATCAATGTACTCGAAGAGAATCAAATTGCATACAAAACTGGAGCTGATCCTTGGACATTGTAATGAGAAAATACGGTAACACAAGGGGCAAGTTGGATGTGTCAGACTGCTGATTCTTCGCTCTCTCCTTATTGATCATGTCTTCGATCGTTCACGTCGAGATCAACGAGAAGACGGTGCTCCAGAGCAAGGCTGAAGAAGTATCAATCAAGGAAAGGAATCAATCGAGAAGCTCGCCATTGCAGGACCGAGATTTCCATTATATTTTGGGGAAAATAATGTAGATGATAGTTTGATCATCAGTATTTCACTTCGGTGGATTTCCGATTTTCAAGCTAAACGTATGAATATCATAAAGCAGCAGTCAGTCACCTTCATTTTTTGCACCACCACCCTGAATAGCTAAGTAGTGAATGTAAAATTGACGAGACGCGTATTAATCTACTTTGTAATATTTCATAAGTCAGTTGAATACTTTTTTCTTTCTTTTCTTTGCCATGGAGATGAAAAATAAAAATATTTTCGCTGCTGGATAACATTCTATTACGAGTCATAAAGAGAACAAATAAATAAAAGTAAAACTGAACTAGAAAGCCTGTAAGAGGTGGATTGAATACGAGTAGGTTCTGTAAAACAGCCTGTGTGAATAACGGGCTGATTTTTCTTTGAATATTTTCTAAAATTTGTCTGTAAAGATACATAAATTTAGATTTGTCCACTTGTGTGGGCACCAGACGACGAATTTATGAATTGAATTTTTTAAACAATATTAAAATTTCATTTAAAAATCTTGATTATTTCAGAAGCTTTCAGAAAGCAGATCATTGGAGGAAAATGACGCCTAAACTCTCTCTTTCCTTCATTTACATAAATTTCCCCTTCTAACTTTCCCTGTTGCAATACAGATGAATATTTTTTTTCATTTGAGCAGGAAATACAGATAGAGCAAGAGATATAGAGATTGGAGAACGCGATAGAGAGAGGCAGACGAGAGAGGAGAGAGGGAGAGAAACCGAGTGACAAAGAAAGAGAAAGAGAGAGAGGCAGGGAGAGGGAGAGAGAGGAAAGGTATCTACATACATATATTCTTGAATATAACTGTTCGTTGACGGACAATGGAAAGATTTTTAATGAAACAGCGATCGCAGTACGAGACCAATTAATAGCTATTTCAAAAACAACAACAAGACATATAGAATCTGTCCGCTATTAACTTTTCTCTGTCAGCAAGATGAAAAATTCAACAGAACATCTTTTATTCAATAAAAGTGAACAATGATCAGGAAAGTAATTCCGGCAATCAACAGTCCAATGAAGAGGACGGAGAAGTAGATTGTGAACCATGCTTCAGTAGATCTTAAAAAGCCTAGTAAGATTGAAGCAAGCCAATTAAAAAAAAAACAACGAATTGATGATACTTGAAGCTTGAAATTAAAATTTGCTAGATTATAAAGTATTTTCAGGTATCAAGATCAATTTGAAACTCGAACAAGTCATCGTCGTCGTCGGAAGGATGTCCATCCGCACCGCTGCCGGTTACTGCAGCAGCGTTCGCATCCCTAAAATAGGTAGGTAGAATGTGCAGCAAAACGTAGGCGAAACCAAAAGAAAATAAATTCAAAATATATTTAATTAAATAAATTCCATGGTCAAAATGCCACACGACTGTAGTATGCTGAAGGCCATCGTCGTTATTTTGTGTATCATTTCGTTTTTGGGTAAAAAAATCCACAGGGCGGTTGAAAATAGAAATCAAGAATTATATTGAGATTGTCTGTTTGTTGATATCCGCTCATTGTTTTATTTTAATTTTTTATTGCATATTAATTTTAATTATTTTTATTTTCTGATTTTCGACTCTCAAGTCGAGAAAAGTTACCATATTTCATGCATTATATTCCTTATGATTTATGATTAAATAAATAAAATAAGTAAGTCGACATTTCTTTAAATTCTGAGATATAGAATGAGCCTTAAAAAATCTTCTCAGGCTCCCCAACATGTCAATGGGTGTCTTCATTTGATCTGCGGTGGAAGTAGTTGCACTGGTCGAAGTTGTTGGGGGGGGCTGCAATGTTGGCAAGCTATCACATATTGACTTTTGTTGTTGCAAATACCTCTA
>CALZFC010000032.1:1342500-1530000 GCA_945643635.1 Allodiplogaster sudhausi | reverse complement strand
AGAGGGAGAGAGGAGAGAGAGAGAGAGAGAGTATTTAGGTTAGTGAAAATGATAGCGCGAAGCAAAGCATACAACGCCAAGAAAGTTGCGGTGTTGATTTCAAATGAGTGAGAGGCGAGAGAAATAGTGAGAGAGAGAGAGAGATTTGGAGATAGAGAGTGATAGAGAGAGAGAGGGATGGAGAGCGAGAGAGATAGAGAGATAGAGAGATAGAAAGTGAGAGCGAACGAATTAAATAGAGGGTTAGAGAAAGAAAGAGACATACATGAAGTCGATGCACGAGTTGATGCTCGACCGCGAGTGCGACGGGCGTCTCGATGAGTGCCATGATGAGATACTGCACGGGCGACAGCTTCCCGAGCATGGCACCCATTAAAATGAGCACGACCGCAGCTGCGAAGTCCGCCGTCAGGAGTCTGTTTTTTTTAAAGTTGCTGATTCATTAATTAGTTTTTTTTTTCTTAACTTTTTTAAATATTTATTTTCAAGAGTTAATTTCTATGCATTTTGCTGTTTCAATAACTGAAACTCAACAAAGAATTCGAGAATTCTTATTTATGTAATTGGTTTATTGTAAAAAGAGTGTTCTCAAGTGTATCATACGTAGAATATATAATGTTAAAATTAAAACAACATCTTTTTTTTCTATACGCCTCTACGTTTATTTTCCCTCAATGTTATCTTACAATTAGTGCAATTTCAGGCGAGATACGTGCAGTAAATTTTTTTTATAAATCTGCAAATTGAATTTTTTTAAGCTTAATAAATAAATTAATTAATTAATCGCTGACTCATCGATGCCAATATTGAAGCTGCCATGTTCGGCGAAGTGATCTGATAGGAAGCCGCGCAACACCATTCCCCATTCAATGGAGAAGCAGGCTAGGAGAAGGTTGTCCGAGACGGCCGGGACACCGTAGCTGGAGAGAGAGAGAGTGATGGAGCGAAAGATAAAGAGAGAGAAGAGAGAGAAAGAGATAAGGAAAGAGTGAGGGGCGAGAGAGAGAGAGAGAGAGTGAGACAGAGGAAGAGAGAGAGCGAGAGAGAGAGAAAAAAAATAACGAGTGAAGGAGAGAGAAGGAGTCGCACCGCTTCATGAAGGTCATAAGGAAGGTGAAGCCTAGGAAGGTCATGACGTGCGTGTCTTGGAACACAGTAAATACCGATCTTTTTCTTTATTGATTCATGATTTATCGATAAGTCAACAAAAAATAACTAGAAAAAAAGGGCGAATTCTCACAAAAAGAAACTTAAAGCATTAATGTCTCAAGATCTTATGGACTAAGGTCACGGGAACTGAGCCACCTTAATTGAGCACTTGCTCGCGAGAGAAACTTAAGGCGAAGTCCCACTAAGAACTTAAGGTCTTAAGGTTGCTCTTAACATTCCTTAGTTCTTACTTGAGTACGTGCTTTCAAGAGAAAGCTTATTGTAAGGTGAAGTTTTACTAAAACTTGCTAAGGTCTTATGTAAGGTCATTAAGGTCTTAACGTCATAAAGGTTCCTTAAAGGAAGTATCCGGCGAATAGTTATACAGTAGCGCTAGAGATCCACTTTGAATGCGCGCGCTCAAAAATTTGCCTGTCGCTCGGTAGAGAGAGCATGTGAAATAGGAGGGCGGCCCTGGCCTTCCGTAGCTAATTCTCTACCCGCCAGATTTCACCTTACTTTTGCTCTGAATGTAATGAAAGAAAATCGCTCAAACTTTTCGGATAAATGTTTCGCGCCAAGATGAACTTATCCACATTGAACAACACTTAGGTTAATATTCCACGGATACCTCCTTTACATTATTAGTACTTATTTGAGTATTTGCTCGCGAGCGGCAGCTGATGGTCGAGGCCACCCGGCATGGCACTCGGGTCGTACGAGGCGAAGAGAGCAAGGAGAACAACAAAGATGACATGGAAGACGAGCACCACCAGCGGAAACTGGTGCTTCTTGAGAGCAGACAACGTGCGGCCGTTCCTAGAAGAGAGAGAGAGAGAGCGAGAGAGAGAGAGAGACAGAGAGACAGAGAGAGAGAGGGAGAGAGAGAGAAAGAGAGAGAAAGAGGGAGAAAGGAATTGGGAAGCGAGAAAGGGGGAGGGAGAGGGAGGGAGGGAAAGAGAGACAGAGGGGGAGAGGGAAAGAGGTAGAGAGAATTGAAGTGTCAGAGTGAAGGAGAGGTAGAGAGAGGGAGGCTCAATTTTACGAGACTCTCTTTCTCCGTCTCTCACTTTCTGTATTTCTCCCTAACATAATTATTAACAGTAATTATTTGTGTATTACCACATTGAATAAGATGATGCGTACACAGCGAAAATATTAAAGATAATCGTTAAGGTATCATCACTCCAGTCAATACGACTGTATGTGTTCCTAAATTATTCAATTACCAGACAAAGTTCTTGAAATGGACTATCTAGCATTCATATACATAATCTTTTTTGGTGCTCCATCAATAATGACAGTTAAAGAGACGAACACATGATTTTTTTTCTCTCTCCAAATTTCAATGTAATAAAAAACTGACGATTCAGGACGCTCCTCCAGCGCTGCTGAAACAAGTCAATCTTATCGACATGTCAGAGAGAGGGAGAAATATATTTTTTTAAGTGGTGAGAGATTATAAGAAAGCGAAAATGCATGTGAAAGATGAGTTGTCTCATACCATCCATATGTGCCTAATTCTCTACCCCGCTACTATTGCTCACAATCAGAATGGAATATAATGGAAGAAAATCGATTATACTTTCTGGATAGATGTATTACGACAAGATTAACTTATCCACCTAGAAAAAAAAACATAGGTTAACTATTTCCTTGGATTCGTTCCCAACTTTTCTTTATAACTGAGCATGAGCATCACACACAGAAAAAAATATTCGTCATATTTAACGAATTGAAGTGCAAATATATTAGCCTGACCTGCCGGGCCTCTCAAACGCTACTTTGCTCTCTCTCTCTCTCTCTCTCTCTCTCTCTCTCTCTCTCTTTCTCTCTCCATCTCACCTTTCTTAACAAATCGCACTCAATTGCGCAGTATTCTAAAGTAAAAAAATCTTTTTCCTTCTCTATCGTTCTCCCTAGTTTTTTGATTGGAATCGATTTTTTTAAAGTTTCTGAGAGAGAGGAAATCAGTGAGAGAAGAGAGTAAGGAAAAAACGAACGATTGGACAAATCTTGAAGACTCGTCCGAACGGAGGCGTGCGGAGTCATTTCGATCGTCGCTTGCTCCATCGATTAAAGGAGGGTAAAAACTCACGTTTTAATTCGCGCCTTTTTGCCTAAGCCAAAAGTTCGCTTTTGATTTCGCGATCCTTTAAAAAAAAACTACGAGTAAACTACTATATTTTTTACAAGAATGCAAAAATAACTCAATGAAGTACACGCACAAATTTGTCAAAGACGCTTTTTATAAAGCATAAGAAGCTCACATTAAAAAGGAATTGCCATAAAACAGCTGTTTAAAGGAATGACGTCGGTTGAAGAAAGTGAGCATGCATTATGAAGAACTACTTGGATGACTAAAGATAACGATAAACATAACTGGAGGGGAGTTGGCGATGGAATACAGAGACTGAGAGGGAGAGGGAAGGTGAGAGGAAGAAAGAGTGAGAAAGATTGAAAGAGAATGAGAGGGGGAGAGATGAAAAGAAGGGGAGAGAGGGAGAGAGAGAGAAGCTAACGGGCAGCGAACTTTTTATTCAATGCCATGTAGCGCTGCAGTCATAATAATTCAACACCACCGAAGCATTTGCATTGCTTCGCAAGATTCCAAAAGGAAACCTCTTCTCGCAATTAAAACCAAAGTGTCCGTTGTGTATGAAATAAATGTATCCGTGGAAAAAAGTATAGTCAAAATATGCTAATGTTCGGAAGCTTCATCAGATTTAATGGAGTAATACTGCTTACTGTTACTTGTATGCAAATGTATGTAAACCCCTACAATAAAATCACTAGTTGGCACCGTGCCAAATATGACGTCACCGAACTTAGTAATTAGTGACTCTTTGTTGTCTAACAATGACTTTCGTTTTCCTTTGTAAGTATCATCTCACCGAACTTAGTACTTACCGACTCTTTGTTGTCTAACAATAACTTTCGTTTTTCTTTGTAAGTATCATCTCACCGATCTTAGTACTTACCGACTCTTTGTTGTCTAACAATAACTTTCGCTTTCCTTTGTAAGTATCATCTCATGCCAAAGTGTAGCTGATGGAGAGTATGCAAAAAAAAATTTTTATTGAGCACCGATGGTGATTTCGAAAAAAAGGAGAAAGAAATGAGCATAAAAATACAAATCTTTGCTCCAAAACAAACGCACTATGCAAATGATTGCTCCGAAGCTCATCATTTACCCCCGCTGCATGGCCGGCGAGTGGTTGCCTCTCTGATCGGCTCTCTCTCTCTCTCTCTCTCTCTCTCTCTCTCTCTGCTCGTCTCTCTTCTGATGGCATCCTCTCGTGCTGCATGCTCTCTATTCTTGTGCCTCCTCGCGCTTCTTCAATTGGCTTCCGCGAGCAACTGCAACCTATCCAACGGCGGGAAACATGTTAGTTTCTTCAAATATTCTGAACCTCAATTATTCCCGAGGACATTATTAGAGGGTTTTAACAGAAGAGTGAGGGCTGCAAATTTTGAACTCCAACTACAAACTTCAATCCGATTAGCCCTTTAGGATGCTACATGCTACAATTGGAACAATGGAAGCCTTTATGGAGAGAGCTGCTCGTATCGGTATGGATCCAAATTTTGCGTCCATGAAATTCGCAGCGCTGGCTTGACATCGCAAAGCTGCGTACGCAACATTGGATTGGAAATCACCATTGGTTCGAATATGTTTGATAATATTTTGCACTATGTAATGCATACATGTGTATGTAGATATTAGTAAAGGACATCAATATACTTTCGGGAAAATGTGGAACATTATATATTTCCTATTAATTGTGCAAATATTGTTTCTGCTGTATTGTCAAAAAAGACTCAAAATAACTATGAATATATTTATGGATGTCGGAATTTAGAGTGGCAGGACGGTCGTTTCCGCAACATGATTGTCATCTGCGGAGAAGGTTCCGATAACGACTGCTACCTCAACATCACAGAGCATCCCAACGCCACGTCCAACATCATTGCCTACATTGGAGAAAGCCGGATGAAAAGCACATCACCTGGAATTTTGACATTGGCTAACTTTACGCAGGTTACAGTGGCATTAAATTATAATTTCAGTGCACCATTTTGCGTCTCTAGTAAAGTAAAAACAGGAGCAAAGCACCTGTAACCAAAGGTTAAAAAAAAATATTAAAAAATAACCTTTCGTTTTTCACAGGTGCTTGAGCTTCTAAAAGGCAAATATCTACTGAATAATCGGTAAGCTTTTTAGTAATTAAAGAACACAATCACGAATTAATGATTGAAAGTGAAATAATATTTTTGTCGCCGTTACCAAAGAAGGAAAAGGGGAATGTTCAGAATTTCAGAATGTATTTTAATTTCAGTACAACAAACACCACGATTACGACCATTTCCACAAAAGCGTTAGTGCCTAAAAATAATAGTTTTCTAGCTTTCAGTCAATTTCAATAAGTTTTATACACAGTGAACCAAAACATACATACATTACAGCTTACCAACTAGTTCGGCCAGTACAACTACCTCCACCGCCGACGCTGCCATGTTGGGAAGTCTTAGAGGATTTCTTTGTCATAACATTATGGAAGGGCTCGTATTCTAATCATTATAATTCCGCGAATCTTGCGATACTGCATGACAAATTAAAATATGTAGGATTGATGAGAGGTGCGAGCCAAAGGGATAATTACAACAATAAACTACAGGACGTGATCGCTAAAGGCTATCTCTACAATAAGGTACATTCCAGCACAACCACGTCTTCGGCCAGCACAACTACCTTCATCTCTGAGCTAATGAAGACATCCACCGCCATATTGTATGTCGGACAGTTTTATTCGTTATGTAAAATTCAAACTTAGCGACTTTTCAACTGCATTTCGCTTTGTAAATTCACAGACACTAGAAAGAGAGTCTAATGAAGAGAATACATTATCTATGAAAATCCACCAATTTGTTTTCAGGTCACCTTTTCCACAAGATGAAGCGCTGCCGTACTTGAAGCCAATCTTCTCCCTTCCCGTAAGCGCAATTGCTTAAATTATATTTGAATAGGATTTTTTTTTATATTAGCATCTATTATCACAAAAAAAAAAATGTATTTCCACTTGTGGAAATAAAAATTGGTTATGAAACATACTAAAGAAAAGAATTCCACGTTCTTCTGGGTCGGCGTGGCCTTCTTCGCAGTCGCTGTTCTAACAGCTATGGCAGTCATTGCACTTCAGTGCTACAAGATCGCAATAGCAATCTCTTCATAAATGCAGAATAAATGCTGTTTTTATATCGATTTCTTAGTACAGAGAGAAAATGCATTTAGCGACCAAAGAAAGTTTATTATTGCTTAACGCTCAATATAAACGTAAGAAAATTGATTATCATCTCCTCAGCGGATCCTGAAGCTCCCGTCACACAGGCTTTGTTGAGATGTAGAGAACATTGGTGATGAGTTGGCAACTAGTAGTACGTCTTTAGTAAGAATTAAACTTAATTTGAAAAAAAATGATGAAAATCTATGATAATGAAATTGGCACATTCTCTTGAATATTCGGTTTAAAAATGGGCACGAAAAATTATGCAAATTCACCCCTACTTTCAGTGCAATGAGGGTGAAGAGTTAGTGTTGTACAGTATCTATCGTGCTTAGCTGAGAATATCGAACATTTTCACCTTTCTCGCTACACCCATGAACGATTACTTTTTAATCAAATTTTAATAAGATTACATACATAACAATTAGCTATATTTCTTAGCGATGGTATATTTTCGAAACGCCTTCTAAATATAACTCAATGTTGGAAGAACTTCATCATCGTGCAGGCTAAATTCAGCGTGCCTAGTTATATTGACGATTTCCTACGTGGAAGGGTGGCTTGACAACGGGAGGGTGGATGTGGCTCTCTTTCGCTGGCGGCGTGTTGTTCTTGTTTTCTTTAACCTTTCTGCTCATCTCGGTTGCTAGGCAGCGCGCCGAGCACTTATCACACAGTTTTACTCGTTTCGATCAACTCTGGCTGTCCATTTGTAGTTCTGATACGAATGTGTAAGAAAGATCCGTGGTTATTTCGTTCTAAAAAAATACTTTTTAAGAAGTTCTTCATCCCATTTTATCCCCTTCCCATTCTCTTCTTCTTTTTCTTCGTGCGAGTTTCACTTTGAATAACGGGGATATTGCTGGCCGGCACTTGAAAGCCTTAATGTCATTCGCTTTATTGGTGATATAGTGGTTGAAAAAGGCCTTAACTAACATTGTTATTCAGGGTTTGCCGGTTATTAATAATCGTTATTCTGATGTGTTTAACAATTTCTTGCTCTGATTTTTTCCCTTTCTCCCATATTTCTATTTCCTTACCTTGTCAATTCTTAATATCCTATCCTTTATATTTTTTACTTTTTTCTTGCTAAAGAGCCTTTCATCGCGCCGGTTTTCTTTAAGCATCTTTTTATGATGGTCCGGCAGTTTCACAATGTCCATATCATACGTGCTAGAAGTTTTCCTCGTTTATATATATATTTTTCTTACTTTTTTTTTTGCTGAAATGCCCGTAATTCTATTCAAAAAAGTCTCCAAATTCCTTTTCCAGAAAGAAGAGAAAAGAATCATGACGGAGACGCCACTCTTTTCACCGTCGGCGCCCGTGTCCGTTCTTTCGGTGCCCGCGTCCAACTTCCCGGCTGCTGCCGCCGCCGCCGAGATTCCCCCCGACGACCCTGCTGGCCACGTTGCGCTCTCCGAGGATGCGCTCATCGAAAAAGAATTCGGCGTCCCGCTCGAGAATCTCTACCGAATGGCTGTCAAGTACTACCGAGGTTGGCGTAAAGAGGAAGAGTAAAATAAAAAAAATTAAATAGAAATAAATTTTGTTTTATTTTGACAGATTAGACTACTGTATAGCAGAGTTGAAGTGGTACTGTCGGTTTTCGAAACCCATCCTGATCTTGGGCCGTCCTTGAGCCAGGACCCTCCCAGATTTTGGGGCACAAATTCTGCTTTGATCCTGCCACAATGCTTTCTTTCTTTCTGCCGCACGACCTCTTACCCACCCTATTTCAACAAGCACCGTAGACAATGCCTTTTATTCCCGGCAAACGAGGCTACTGTAAAGCGAACCTTTCAGCAAGGTTGCAGCTGTGTTATTCCCCCTTATTGCGAAACCTAATCGATGTCATTCCCAATTCTGTGATTGTTTACCTTTTTCTGTCAAGAAGTAACGGAACTCGGAAAAAAAATATTTGTCCTGGATCGTTGAGGCTTTGTTTATTAGAATAGTTAATGGGGACAACAAAACCATATCATTTAAACTATCCTTATAGTTGACATGCATGATCGGGGCAATTTTTGGCGAGAAAGATATCTGGAATGAAAGTAGTTCGTGCTTGTCGAAGACTGATCATATAGTTACTCGAGATCGAGAAATTTTCGTGATGGGACCTCAAGCCCGGTGCCAGGAACCTAATAAGGGAACCAAAGCATGGCAGGGCAGTCTATGAAGTGAGGAAAGATCGGAATTCAATATTTCTTTCAAAATTTTCTGTGATTAAAAGGTATTTTGATATGATCCGTCAAGATCCCCTTGGAAATATTTTTTGTAACTTTTATTTATTGAATAGACCTGGTCATGGCTACTCGTAATCGAATAACATTATTATCATGCATTCCATATAGTTTTGTTCTCCAGCAAAACCTCGGAAAAATTGTAAGTTGTGCTTTTTTTTTACAAATTGGATTTTCGGCCTACGATGTATTGATACCGTAATGAGAGGGGGGTTTTGTTTATTTACTTAATTTTTTTATTTATTCATACATCAATTTGCGATGCGGCAACATGCTCAACGAAATGTAATACCACGTCATCCTATCAGTGCAGGCTAATAAAAAGAGGAGAAGGGGAGGAAAGCACTGAACCTCCTGGCATGTGACGTATAGAGAGCGGGGTTTCTTAGAGCTTTGATACGTGAACTACGGTAAGGCATATAGTCATTGTGCTAGATGCTTTTTATTTCGCTTGCTCACGTTAAATATATATATTTTAAAAAATTATTTTAAAGAAGAATGACAACGATTTTAATCTATAATTCTTAAATATTAAGGCAGCTTGCTTGAGAGCTTGATAATCTATCTATTTGTAATCATAATTCTATCATCATGAATTCTTGTGTTCTGCTGCAGATCACGAGAAGGAGGGCAGCCTGGTCGTGAGCTACGAGGAGCGCACCAAGTTCATGGCGCTCAGCAAGCAGGTTATTATAGTTATTAACAAGTTCAGTTTTTATACTATGTAGTACAGATATAGAACTATAAAGTTCGGTTATTGTACTATGAAATACGGTAATATTGTTTATCAAATAGAGTTATGGTACTAGCAAGTACGTTATTGTACTATCAAGCACAGTAATTACTTATCAATTTAACTTCATAGTATTGTTATTATTATAAACAATAATAATATTATGAACAGTAATTTATAGAATAATTTAAGGCTTTCCAGTGTGGGCGGGTTCTACAGTACCTTGATTTGCTACTTTTCTTTAATAAATTACGGTAGAATTTGCGCTTGTTGAATATTAATTTTTTGAGGAAAAATGCTGCTTCTAAATTTGAAATTTTACTGTTATATATTCGCATTACTGGTGAAATGAAAATTATTAAATATGGAAGAGAAATGGTAAAAAGGTTTTTGTAAATAAAAAAAAGTGAAATGAATAAATTGAAGGTTCGCTACGGTCCATTCGACGAGTCACAGAGCGACACGGGCTGGTTCGACTTTGTCGGCAGTGATCGAACGTGCGTTTATGTTTTCTCTCTCTCTCCATTTATTTAAAATTTGAAAATTAAATTTTCCCGCCCATTGGCGAAAAATCGAAAAAAGGTAATTAATCTCAAAAGACTACAGAAAATTATATCTTGCCATGTTAAAGTGCTCAGGATGAAATTTGCGGGTTTTTTGTGTGCGCAAAATTTGTAAATAATTTCTTTCTTCCAGCTTGTGAAAGAAAGCAGAGACATCATTCTTGCTATACACGTGGTTTTGACATGCGGTAACGTTGTATAATTCCTTTCGTTTTCGGAGTTCGCGATAATCGAAGTACGACTCTTCCATTATAATTATAATTTTATGCGGTTTAAAATCTTGTTATTAATCGTGCGCGGTTTTTATGAGACTAGGAAAAGTTTTTTTTTAGAATTTCTATTTCGTTATGGGTTATTCTGTTCTTTATTTAATGATGGCTCCTTTTCAAGAAGCGCGCTTGAGAGGCTCTCTTTCGAAGACTTGTCATGATGGCTAGGAGTGTACCGCAAGCAAAATTGATTGGTAGATATCTATGACGTCTTCTCTCTATCTCTGTCTCTGTCTCTCTCTCTCTCTCTCTCTCTCTCTCTCTCGGTTTCGGTCTCTCTCTCTCTCTTAGACCGAAAACACGGATTCTTCGACTTTTTATAAGCGAGCTGAGAATGTTGTCAGAAAGTGAAATGAGTGAAGAGAGAAGCTTCTCCAAGGCTTATACTTGTCGTGTTCAACCATTCCTCATCTTGATAAGCAGTCTCTCTGTCTCTCTCTCTCTCTGTCTCTCTCTCTCTCTCTTTCTTTCTCTCTCTCTCTCTCTCTTTCTTTCTCTCTCTCTCTCTTTCTTTCTCTCTCTCTCTCTTTCTCTCTCTCTCTCTCTTTGTTCTCTCTCGCTCTCTCACACTTAACCCCCTCCCCCTCCACTCCCCGCTAAGAGATTTGCCATCCAAATGTTTTGTAACTTCTCTGAGACTCTCCTTCATGCACACTATCTCGTCTCTGCCCCGTGAATTAATCCCTTCTCCGACTTTCAAGAAAATGTCCGCTTGATTAGGGAGAAGCAAAGATTTTTCTCTTTTGAATAAGCTTGGGAAAGTGATGAAGTTGTGTTTAGTACTCGAGCCTAGGTATGTTGTTTAATTTGTTGTGGTTCTCTCTCTCAACATTTGGCTCTCTCGCTCTCTCTCTCTCTTTCTCTCTCTCTCTCTCTCTCTCTCCCTCCGACTAACACTCTGTGGAGGGAATTGTGATGAGCGGAGCACATACAATGAATGCTAGTGTTCCATGTCTACATCTTTCTGCCTTCTCTTGACCACTCCTCCAACTTTAAAGAACCATATCTTCCTTTCATTCCCTTCCCCCAAAGTCCGTCTAACGCTATATCTTCTTGCTTCCGAGGCAATCTCGCCTCCTCTCATCCCCCCACTCCTCCCCGGGTACCAAAATGTCCACCCCCCTCCCCCCACTCTCAAAATGACAGCAAAAAGAGGAGAGAGAGAGAGAGAGAGAGAGTCATTCCAAATGTGTGCTTCCACGGTCTCTTCGTCATCCATTCTGGACTCGGCCATAACTTTTTACATGCCTCTGCCGAAAAGCACTAGGGAATGAAGGAGGATTGCTCTTTCTCTCTCTCTCTCTCTCTCTCTCGCTCTCTCTCTCTCTCTCGCTCTCTCTCTCTCTCTCGCTCTCTCTGTCTGTCTCACTCTCTGCCTCTATTTCTCTCTCTCACTCTCTCCCTCCCTCTCTCTCTCTCTCGGTCTCTCTCTCTCGCTCTCTCTCTCTCTCTCTCTCTCTTTCTGACCACCTCTGCACCTCTCTTCCCTCCCATTTCTATCTCCTCGCTCTCTTGATCTCCACCCTCCCGGTTGAGGGCAGAATTTATTTTATTTTTCAAGATCCCGCCATTATATGAGCTTTCCTTCATGGTGTATTGAAGTGGGGACCATTTTCAATTTTATGTGTTCCCGCCGTTTTCGTGGCTTTCTTCCGGAGGTTGGCTTCATGTTCGTGTGCATTTCTGTCTTATTCTGCTGTTTGATGTAGGGTTTTACAGTGAAGGAATATTGCATTTATAAGCAGGGGATATTTTGTTACCATATTTGCTATTAATTAAAAAGGCTATTGCTGAACTTTAAAACCTACCGTAGTCCTTAGGAGTGAATCAACAGGGTCCGCCTGTAAAGTATACTGTAGAATTTGCGTTCAATTGCCAGCGTCGTAAAAAAATTTCTTCATTATGATGAAAGAATATAAGAAGGACTGCACAGCGAAAACTTATTTCCATGATGATGAACGATTATAAGAGAATAGCAGAGACTATACTACATTGAGAAAGTAGAAAGATTAGCTAGATCCTTGCAGGAGAGAGAGAAAATTTTCTCTATCGCTTCTTCTTTCTCTTTGCACTCTTCACCATTACTGAGGAGTGACATCTTCTTGAGTCCTGACACAATTGCCACACTTCCTCTCTCTCTCTCTCTGCCTTCTTCCCATCAGGTCTCCTGCGACGAAATCAGATTTGGCTCTCAAGCTCTAGCTTGGCGCATCTTCGCGCGTCTTTTGCAACAGCAAGGCGTAAAGGCACTGGCACTCTGATTTAGGGCCTTTCACCTCTCTCTCTCTCTCTCTCTAGCTCTCGCTCTCATTTTCCTCCTCTCTCTTTCTCTCTCTCTCACTCTCTCTCTCTCTCTCTCTCTCTCTCTCTTTCCTTCACTATCTCTCCCCTCTCCCTCGCTCTCTCTCTCTCTCTCTCTCTCTATCTCTCTCTATCTCTCTCTCTCTCTAGCTCTCGCTCTCATCTCCCTCCTCTCTTTTTCCCTCTGTATCGCTCTCCTCTCTCTCTCTCTCTCTCTCTCTCTCTCTCTCTTTCTTTCTCTCTCTGTCTCCCCCCCCCTCTTTCTCTTTCTGCCAAAAGAGTATGCGCGTCACAGAGATCTTTCGTCAAGTTGCCTTCTATTCTCCTTCTTCTGCAAGGATTCTGGTGATTTCAGCTCATACTTTAGCGCCTGTTACTAGCAGAATTATAATAAAAATAATAAATTAAATTAAAATAAAACGCCGCATTTATTCTGTCAAAATTGCGCAGAAACAAGGTGGTTATCGAGGAGCCGCAATTAATTAAATAAAAATAGAATGTTGTTACGACTAATAGGTACTTCTCCGCTACTTTACATTGTACATTTATTACTATAAAAAAAAACAAATGCGTAATGTGATTAAGGTGAGCTAGAAGTTTCCAGGTAACTTGTTTGGTTTTCTCCCCTGTTATTATTCGGCCCTTCCACTTGCTTGTCTTTGGAGAAGGAAGCTTTTAGAAAAATTTGTTGTTTTTGCTCTTGCCGTAGAGTCTTGTTTAGTCTTGCTTACTTACAGCTTGGTGGCGAGCCTTCTCTCTTTTGTTCTGCTTTATCATTGTACCTATAACAGACACACATATTTTGACGAATATTGCTAAATATGAACGGTTTTGGCTGGGAATGTAAAAAAATGTTTTGTTTTCTCTCTTCCTCTCTGTCCCTCTCGCTCGCTCGCTCGCTCTCTCTCTCTCTCTCTCTCTCTCTCTCTCTCTCTCTCGCTCGCTCTCTCTCTCTCTCTCACTCTCCCTCACACTCTTCTGATTATTGTTGATTTAGAGTAATTTTTTTGGGGTGGACTCTTAAACTTTTTCTCTCCTTATTTCACTTATTGATATCTCTAAGGCTAAATCTCGCGATTAGTGTTAGCAATGCCATGGAATGTTTTGCATGACATTCGATGTTCGTGTCATGATGCTGGCTAATTCCTTATCTCTACCATCGGGAATCTATCATCATCCATCTCCAGAAAACGCCTGAGATATGCTCTCTCTCTCTCTCTCTCTCTCGCTCTCCTTTCTCTCTCTCTCTCCTTTCTCTCTCCCTCCTTTTCTCTCTCTCTCCTTTCTCTCTCCCTCCTTTCTCTCTCTCTCTCTCTCTCTCTCTCTCTCTCTCTTTTCCTACGATTATCACTCTTGGAATAGTTCATATTCCTCTTCATACATCTCTTGGATCCAGTGGATCCTGAAAGTGCTTCTTCTGCCAGCAGCGAATTAGAGCATCTGATGGCTACGCACGCTAACAAGCAGCCACATACTCGTATGGACGAACTTTCAAATTCATAATGCTTGTTGACAGCTAGTGAGCTAAGCTGGAAGCGAGAGAGAGAGAGAGAGAAGCGAGAGAGAGAGAGAAGAAAGGGGGAGAAAAGCGAGAGAGGGAGAGACAGAAGAGAAGAGAAGAGAGAGAGAGAGAAGCGAGAGTGAGAGAGAGACTGCAATGACTCTTCTGACCCATCCTCACTTTCAGTCGGACAGGCCCGAATGCATCGGTCGTAGTGGGCAGACCGCCCGTTTGGTGCCTTTGGGACCTCTTTAGGGGAAGAGAGAGAGAGCAAGAGAGAGAGAGAGAGAGAGAGAAGAGAGACGGATGGAAAAAGAGTGAAGGAGCCGTGGGAGATGGGGAGAGATGAAGCAGAAGACGAAAAAACGTATCTTCCTGCCCTCCCCCCACCCATATCGGAGTGGGGGCCAACAGCTTTGGAATTGGGAGGAAATGAGAGGAGTGGAGAAAGGGAGAGAGAGAGCAACTAAGTGAGAGGGAAGAGAGGGAGAGAGAGAGAAGCCGTGGTAGCGAGAGGGTGGGATTGAGAGTGGAACATGGAGAAAGAGTGAAGGAGAGAGGGAGAGAAAGAGAGAGAGAAAGAGAAGAGAAAGAGAGAAAAAACGTGAACTGACTGCGTCTTCTGGGCAGCTTTTCGGAGAAGAAGCGCCCGCGCTCACTTCGTTACGCCCTCAGATTCTCACGCCGGGCCGGGCCAAGCTGGGCCGGGCTCTCCACTTTTGGAGGGCAGCCAATCCCCCCTCCTTTAAAGTAGCAGGCCCCCCTGTGGGTACCACCACTTCCTCCTATAGGAGATACAAACTACCCACGTGATGATATCCTATTACACTTTAAAAAATGCCTAGGAATAGAATTAGAATGAGAATGAGAGCGAAGATTTTGTACAATTGTTGTGCGTAGTTTTTCTTTTGTTAAAAACATAGTAAAAACATATAAAGTAAATGTCATACCCTTTCTTAGTTCTCATATTTCGCGCCCGGATTTGCCAGCCTGTTTTATCCATACTCGTTTGGCGTAGAGACCCCCTAAGGAATAGTCAGGGATTTAGAGGAGAGAGAGAGAGAGAGAGAGGAGAGAGAGAGAGAGAGAGAGAGAAAGTGGGGGGATGGGGTGAGAAGAGAGGGAGGGAGAAATAGAGAGCGAGAGAGAGACTGATTGTGAGAGCGAGGGAGAGAGAGAGAATGCGAGAGAGAGAGACAGAGAGAGAAAAAAAAGAGTGGGAGAGATCGAGAGAGAGAAAAAAAGAGTGGGAGATAGAGCGAGAGAGAGAGAGAGGAGAATGTTCACACGCAACTCTGAATTTGACGTGCATTTTGGATGTTGACTTTTTGGTGGGATATTTCATGACCAACACACGCACGCGCACATAGGAGTTTTACATTTGTTGCCTCCTGAGAGTAGGTCCCTTGAGAATGCTGACTCGAGCTGGAATACTGTATATTACCGTATACAATAAAAACATGCATTTCCTGCTCCATATGTTCGTGAAAAGGCAAATCTACAAGCTAACGTACACTATATGAATTTTATTTATTTTTAAATCAGTTTGTAAAGGTTTAGATGCGAGAATTTATAGAGTAAAACTAATATATTCTAAATTGGGAGTTCTTTATTTTCTCTGGCGTTTAATTTTAATAATTTTTTTTTCTAACCTAAGGACAATTTTTTTTGGGACTGTTCGACTATTTATTCGTTTAATTTCGCTAAGCGCATTTGATGATGAAATTTTCAAGTACAGGTTGTGTTTTACAGGCCACTTTTTGATAAGAGTTTGAGAATTATTATGGACCTTGTTACTGCTTCGTTGTGTGATCCCTTACGTAATTTGTAACGTCAAAATATTCATTTTAACTAACTCTTCAGATTGGTTTTTTTTCTTTTCTGACTAGCGAATTATCTTTAGGCTTTGTTCAATGGTTCATCGGACTGCGCGGGAGAGGTCCCCAGTGACAGCCCTCCATTATGTGACATTTCTGGTCTTTTGACTTCTTCTTCTTCTTCTACTTCTTCTTTTTTTGATTGATTTCGTATGCCCTCTGGGCAATAGTGGGCGTGAGAAACGAGAGATTCTGAGGATGAGAGAGAGAGAGAGAGAGAAGAGAGAAAGAGAGAGACAGAAAGAGAGAGAGAGACAGAGAGAAAGAAAAGCGAGAAAATAGCAAGAAAGAAATGAGTGAATTTGAGAAAGAGAGTGAAAATGAAGAAGACAAGGAATCTAGCGTCGGCCTGGCCCCAACCACCCACCATTTTATCTCTAATTCTATCTCGCGGTAGGCCTTGCTCAATTTGTTTCGTTAATGTTTCTTTCTCTCTTTTTCTCTCTACTTTCCTCTCTTTATATATATATCTCTCTCTCTTTCTCTCTCGCTCTCTTTCTCTCTCGTTCTCACTCTCTTTCTCTCTCTCTCTCTGTCTCGCCGTACCAAAATTGCGTTACCAAAAGGCTGGCCCTCGGATTCCACTTTTATGCTCACGCTGTTGACTATGAGAGACTAGCAGACTTGAAGGGAGTTTTTGATTGGTTGTCGGACTAAGAGAGAGAGAGAGAGAGGGGGATAGAGAGAAAGAGAGAGAGAAATATAGAGAATGTGCGAGAGATGAAGTGATAGTGGAAGAGAAAGGGATAGAGAGAGAGAGAGAGGGATAGAAGAGAGAGAGAGAGGGATAGGGCAAAGACGAGGCCGGGCAGTGGCGCCCCCGGCTTGGTGCGACTCGGTGCGTCGATCCCTATCCCCCTCCCCACCCTCACCTATTTTTACTATTTTTGCAATGAAACGACGACCATAATCTTTATGTCAATGCTGTCACATTGAAATACCTTATTTCATGTATGATAAATAAATAAATAATAGAGAGAGAGAGGTAGAGAAAAGACATAGATAAAGAAAGAGGGAGAGAGAGAGGTAGAGAAAAGACATAGATAAAGAAAGAGGGAGAGAGAGAGGTAGAGAAAGAGAGGGGGGGGGGGGTTCATGCCGGAAACGGTCCCCAAGGAGTCGGCAGCCTTTATCATTACTGGCAGAAGAGTTGTTCGTTCGCCATGCAAAAATTTATGCAGAATGGGCAAGACGCGAGTTTAGGGTGTTCTGGTAACTTTTGTTGTTCTGTTTCTCTCCCATCTCTTGGTATAATAAATCGCTCTCTTTCTTCCTTTCTCTGTCTCTCTCTCTCGCTCTCTCTCTTTTTCTTTCTCCTCTCTCGCTCTCCCTGCTCTCACTCTCTCTCTCTCTTTCTCTCTCTCCTTCTCTCACTTTCTCCCTCCCCTCTTTCTCCCATTGTCAGTCTCCCTGGCTGTCTCTGTTTTCCTCCTTGTGGCTCCTCTTCTCCTTTGCTGCCACCCACGAAACCAGAGAGATGTTCACATGGTTCATAGAACATCTCTGAAGCCCTCAAAGGATGACGACAGCGATGGGTTCATTTAGGTGGCTTTTTTTTTTGGCAAACAGCCAAAGAGCCCTCCCCAACCCTTTACGGTTGCGTCCAATGGCTATTTCTTTCTATCATTTACTGCGACATGGTGGTTTTAACAAGGCCGAGTGAGACAAAACAAAAGGTAATTATAACACACTTGTTAGAGAACTGACATTCCGTTCAATGATTAATTAAAAAAAAGCTTCAACTGTCTTTTTCCTGTGATTAAAAATTTTTTTTATTTTAACTAAAAATTTTGTATATTCAAGATATCCCATTTATTTGTCGCTGCGTTATAAACCTAACCAAAGCTCACAGATTAGCTTTTCTTCAGCGGACAAGGAAAGTCTCCCTTTCTCTCTTTCTCTCTTTCTCTCTCTCTCTCTCTCTCTCTCTCTCTCTCTCTCTCTATTTCGCTCTCTTTCTCTTTCTCATATTCCAAATACCCACAATCGTACATTTCTCTGCCAAATGCAGTCAGGGCAACTCCAGCCTAGACTCCCACCGTTTGGTATCCTGCATCCCTCAGGGTTTCTCTCTCTCTTTTTCTTTCTCTCTTTCTCTCTCGCCCTCTTTCTCTCCTTCTTGATATCCCTCTCTCTCTCTCTTTCGCTCTCGACCTCTTTCTCTCCTTCTTGATATCCCTCTCTCTTTCTCTCTCGCCCTCTTTCTCTCCTTCTTGATATCTCTCTCTCTCTCTCTCTCTCTCTCTCTCTCTCTCTGTCTCTCTGTATCTTTGTCTCTGTCTCTCTCTCCTTCTCGCCCTCTATTTCTCGCTCTCTGTCTCGGTCTGTCTCTTTCTCTGTCTCTCTCACCTCTTTCCACTTTGCTCGGCCTTCTCCGCCCTTACCTTGTTATGGTGCCTGGCCTCAGTCCAATACAGGCACACTTCTTGGCAAATGTATCTTTTTCGTGCAATGCTTCTTGTCTAATTTTGAACCTGACTATATTTTTAAGCGCTGAGAGTATATGAAATAGCGATGTTGACAGAGTGAGATAGAGAGAGGGAGGGAGAGAGAGAGATAGTACTAAAGAGGGAGGGAGAGAGAAATAAAGAGAGATAGAGAGAGAGAGATGGAGAGAAAGAGAGAGAGAGAGAGGGAGAGAGAAATAAAGAGAGATAGAGAGAGAATTCTCTTAACGCTTCATTCATCTTTAGCACAATCAGTGAGTGGCAAGCTTCTTTCCGCTCTTCCTTGCCAAAGAAGAGCAGCGATCCCAGTGATCTATGCACGAGATGAGCTTGTTAAGTAGCTAAAAGTGGGAATATAATTTGAAGTATGCCACATGTCAGGCATGTAAATGTGGCTTTACGTTTTAGATAACTAGTTACCGCCTAATCAGAATGTACCCCACTAATAGCACATAGTCAGTCAATTTTGCGCGCGTTAATTTTTCACAGCACAGAGAGAGAGAGAGCGAGAGAGAGAGAGAGTGAGAGAGAGAGAGTTAGAGAGAGAGGGATTGGGAGAAGGTAGAAGAGAGAGAGAGGGAGAGAGTGAGTGAGAGAGAGTTAGAGAGAGAGAGAGATTGGGAGAAGGTAGAAGAGAGAGAGAGAGAGAGAAAGAGAGAGAGATATTAATTTGGAGAGATATTAGTAACTTACCGTATTTTCTCTATTAGTGCCCCCGGGGGCACTATTTTTCAATCCCCTTGTGAGAGGGGGCACTATTAGAGGGGGGGGGGGTTCTATTAGAGGGAGGGGTACTATTTTTCAATGTGATTGGCTGAAAGTTTGTAAACAACAATTTATTCCTAACAAAAGAGATTTGCAGCTCTTATTCAATTGAATCATCACCGGAAGAACCATTTTTGTGTAAATTTTGAATGAATTTTTTTTTAATTCATTGGTAAGAGCCTCCAGAATCCATTCGAGGTACATATCGAGCCGAGGTATTAGACTAATAGGGGGGGGGCATTATTGGAGGGGGGGTTCTATTAGAGGGAGGGGTACTATTTTTCAATACCCTCGCGAGAGGGGGGCACTATTAGAGGGGGGTTCTAATAGAGGGAGGGGCACTAATAGAGAAAATACGGTAATATTAAGGACTGTCTGGTGCTGGACTTATATGTGAAATTGTGTTTCTAAATCAAGAAATTAAGGTCTTCACGGCGGTTCTTCAGGGGTATTCAGTCACACTGCTTGCCTTAATATGTATATCCGAACAATTTCACTGATCGCTTGTCACCACATTCCATTAGTTGCTTATCTTTCCGTCCTGAGTTTTCATCTTTGGGTCGTGATGATTAAGTGCCAGATGTTGGAGAGAGAGAGAGAGAGAGAGAGAGAGAGAGGGAGGGAGGGAGGGAAGGAGAGAGAGAGAGAGAGAGAGAGAGAGGGGGAAGGAGAGAGAAAGAGAGAGAGAGAGGATGAAAGAGAAAGAGATATAGATTGGATATAAGGAGAGACAATGCAAAGCTGTTTTGCACATTTTCTGAATACGCTGGTGATTGGGGGTGCATACGGACCCATCTGCCGACGAAGGCCCTGCGATTAGTCCAAGCTGCGATTAGTCCAAGTCGGGGGAAGAAAGGCTGAATTATGGAGAGAGAGAGAGAGGGAGAGAGAGAGAGAGAGGGAGAGTGATAAAAGAGAGAGAGAGAGAAGGGAAAGAGAGAGAGAGAGAGGGAGAACGCGAAAGAAAGAGATAGAGAGAGACAAAGTGAATGAAAGAGAGAGAGAAGAGAAAGAGAGTATAGCGACCAACTTTTCGGCCAACGAAGACTTTCCTTTCTTCGCCAGTCACTTTTTTTTACATCTTCCTTCGTCTTCTTCTTTCCTTTGCTTCTCCCTTTGCGATTTATTAGATTTGGCGGTGCCTCTGGCATGAATGAATGGAAAGAAGAGACAGGGGAGGGGGAGGAGAAGTCCGCCTCCTTCTTGTTGCTTAGCATTATGACATAGAATGGAGAGAGAGAGAGAGAGATGGAATTAAATATGGTGCTTTCCTTTAAGGGAATGCAAAATGATGTAGAGAGAGAGAGAGAGAGAGAGAGAGTGACAGAGAGAAGTAGCTAGAGAATGTGATGATATCACTGAATTAAAAAAAAAACTTTTCGGCTTTTTTAGGCGCTTTAGATATTTTTTTGGTGGAGAGTTGTAGCGATTACAGTAATAGAGCCTGCGTTTGAAAATAATAATAAGAGGAAGAAGAAGAAATACTATATTTTCTTGATGTTTTCTTTTGTAGGAGGGTTATATTCTGCGGGCTCCTATAAAGCTGCCATGAAAATTATTGTCTTTAAATTTTATCCTAGAATAAAAAAAATTAGGGGGTTTAAAAATAGTTTCACTTTATTTTATTCCATCTTTTATGCATTTATTTTTTTCCAGGAAAGCATTGCATTAATCTGTCTAATATGTATTTTAACGCGTAAAAAATTATATTTAATTTATTTAATTAATTAATTATAATTTTCAAATCTTAATTAATATTAATTATTAATTAATTAATCTGTCAATTTCTCTCGTTTCCAGGAAAGCTTGGCAGGAGCTCGGCTCGCTGTCCCGTAGCGGGGCGATGACGAGCTTCGTCTTCCTGCTCGATCGCGTCTGTCCGCCCTTCAAGCAGTTCGTCCACGACCAACTCGCCGTAGGACCCAAGTGAGTTAACCGTAAGGGTTAAGGATTATGGTCTTATAGGCCTTAACCTTAAGGCCTTACCCTTAACCTTAAGGCTTTAGCCTTATCCTTAAGACCTTAGACCTTATCCTTAAGACCTTAAGGCCTTAGCCTTAACCTTAAGGCCTTAGCCTTATCCTTTAGGCCTTGGCCTTAACCTTAAGGCCTTTGCCTGTTACGCGCTGTAAAGATGGCGTTATTCGTGCCAAGTTAGATATTTTAAAGTTGCCATGAAAAATTGATACGGCGGCGGTAATTGTCAATGACTGAAATTTATTTACATAAAACAAAATGTAAAAAAATTAAATTGTGTCTTGAGTTAAAATTTTTAATAATAAGAAATGTTTTGTAGTAAAAAGAATAAGCATGTTTTGATTGAAAAGGCTCGGCGAACGCCGTGGACTCCAAGCGCCAGAGGACACTGACAATGAGGATGGCGTGCAACAGCAGCAGCAGCAACAGCAGTTGATTCAAATGCGACGTGAACCGATTGACTGGCAGCTGGTCGAGGCGCAGAGGTCATTTTATTTTAATATTGTTTTTATTTATTTATTTTATTTATTTAGTTGTTTATTTATTTGTTTATTTTTTATTTATGTATAATGAAATGAAAAAAAAAGTAAAAAATAAATGGAATGAAAAATTAAATTATTTTATTTATTTATTTTGTTAAAAAAAAGAATAGTATTACAAATTTATTAGTAATTAATACAAGGAGTAACGGATTATGTGCCCCCTTTCGTTGCTCTTCAACGATGGGTAATTTGGCTGAACGAAAAAAGAGGGAACGTGTATTTTCAAATATGTAAGAAATATTTGTGCAGTTGAACCAGGTGCTTTTCGTTGTAAGAACATTCTATAATAGTGATGATTTCAGCGTGCCTATGCTTCGTGATTAGTTGGTGTCGTGTAAACAATTTAAATTGTGTAAGTTATGTTCGTGGGGTCTATCAGGCTGTGTTTGTTTTTCACTAAAAGTTTGAACGAAATTGATCTCGCACCAGCCCCTGTTTATTTTTTAATTATCTATAATAGGATGAATGAACGTAATATTAAATGGAATGAAAAGAAATTATTTCATCTGTTTATTCTGTTAAAAAAAAAGTTAAGAATAGTATTACAAATTTATTAGTAATTAATACAAGGAGCAACGGATAATGTGCCCCTTTGGTTGCTCTTCAACCCGGTAATATTGCTAAACGCAAAAATAGGGAACGTGTATTTTCAAATATGCAAGAAATGTAGCTGAGATTCAACCAGGTGCTTTTCGTTGTCAGTACAGTCTATAATTGTGATGATTTCAGGACAGTCCCGTTAGTAGGATGGATATGGCGATAAAATTTAAATTGTGTGAATTATGATCCTGGAGTTCTTCTTATTGTTAGGCGGCTCTTGTTATCACTAAAAGGTTGAACGAACTTGATCTCGCAGCCGCCCTCCCCCTAACCAGTAATCATGTGCAAAGAACCTTTTTCAGCGCTAATTGTAAATGTGCAGATGCTGAAGAATGTTTTATACTCTGTACCGCCAGGTTCCTTTCTTCTTTTCTCCTCTTTTTTTTGCGTAGACTCTTTGATAAGCGAATAGGGTAAGAGGGTATACAGCTGATAGCTGATAGCATATGTGGTTGTTGTCCATTTCTAAAGGCACCAGCCACATTGACTGACCGACTTTGGGATGCTCCCATTCATTGCCGCGCTGAGTAGGTAATAAAATTCGAAAGGTTTTATTTTTAAATTATATTTTTGTTAATACGTTAAAAATATTAAATGTTTATTTAATATAATTCTAGACGCACTCATTGTCAGAAGCTAATTATATTTTCAGGATTTTATTTTATTTATTTTTTTATTTTCATAATACATTCCAAAAGTTAAGTACTTATAGTGATATGTTTCTTGCTCGTTCTTATTTTGAGTAGGAAAAACAAGTGAAAGAGGCTGCCTCTATAAAAAAACAAAAGCAGAAATTTTTATGAATAGCGTTACGATTTGACGTTTAGAAAGGGAATATAAACAGGAAAAGAAAAATGTTTTTTTTTACTTTCCTCAATTTGCAGGAAGCAGATCCAGGAGGCGCTGAACGCGCAGACGTACCATCAATTCCGCGCCTATGCTCAGCAGCAACTGCCCGGCCAGCCAGAGCAGGTACTTTTTTTTAAGGGAATACATAACGATATATATATATTTATTTATTTATTTATATATTACTAAATATATACAGAAAAGATCACATAGTTAGTTGATAGATGTAGGAATTGATCTTTAGGTGCGAAATTGCAAATGAGCATTATCGGCATACTTTACTTGGGGCAAATTTACAAATAAGTATATTTACAAAAAAAAAATAGAATTGAGTAACTGTTACTTGTATGTAGGTAGGTAGGGATGAGGGAGAGAAATGTGACATGGGTTCGTGGATAGAGAGCGAGAGAGAGAGAGAGAGAGAGAGAGAGAGAGAGAGGGAGAGAGAGAGAGAGATAGAGAGAGAGATAGAGAGAGAGAGATGGAGGGAGAGTGAGAGTGAGAAAGAGAGACGGAGGGAATGGAGAGAGAGGGGGGAAAGAAAGGTTGTGATGGCAACGAGTTATGGCAATGTCAGAACCTACCGATAGAGTATTATTCATGTAACTCTTAATAGATCTTTCTGTTGCACATATACATAGATTTAAAGTGGAGAGAAGAAGAAAGCGAAATTAGAAATTAGATACAAAGAACGACTTCTACCGTATTCTTGTATGGCAGTAGCTAAATACAAAGGCGGATTTATTGTAGCACCGAGTTGAAGAGATATAAGAATAAGAAGAGATATATATCAGGGTTATCGGAACACTGTGGTGGGAAATGAGGCACGAGTCAGTGAAGAGGAAATGGGATGCTGAGGAGAGAGAGAGAGAGAGTGAAAGAGAGCGAGAGAGAGCGAGAGATAGGCATGTACTGATTGTTGTTTAGAGTCAAAGGCATTCTAAGAAAGGTTATACGGCTCGTTTTTTTTTTGTCTTCGATAGGAGTTTGAGAATTCTCCCGGTTGCCATGGAATTCCGCTGGAGCCTTTGAGAAGGTGCCTTGACATGTCACGTCGGTTATCTAACATTTCTAGCAATCAGTACCTCCCCTACCCCCCCCCCCCCCCCCCCTCTTTCTTCGAATCTCGTTATCAGTAGTAACTGTTATCATCAGCTCAAAAAATAAGTACACTCGCTACCATTAACAATTTCCCGGACACGGAAGTAAAAAGGACCTTTTCCATATATGGCACATAGAAATTGGCGAGAATTGAGCGTAATTTGTACAGTATTCACTGGTCACCGGAGATAGAAATCACCATGGATAGAGCATGCTGGAAAGAGAGAGAGAGAGAGAGAGAGAGGGAGAGGAAGTGGGAGGGGGAGAGATGGAGAGAGAGAGAGAGGAGGAGGAGAGAGAGAGAGGGAGAGGAAGTGGGAGGGGGAGAGATGGAGAGAGAGAGAGAGGAGGAGGAGAGAGAGAGAGGCAGTTAAGTAGCATGGCTTAAGTCTTATGTATGTATAGCGGGGGTTTGCTTGTGATTTTTGAAGTGCTCTTTTTTTTCTTCTTCTTATTCACGATTAGTAGGCGAGTTGAATGAGGTCAGCAACCTTCTTCTCGACGTCTCCGATGCTCGTTTGGGAGACGGCGAGAGTGAGAGACTGAAAGATGGAGAGAGATAGAGAAAGAGAGAGAGAGTGAGAGATTGAATGATGGAGAGAGAGAGAGATAAATTATTAGCATAAGAATTTCATTAATTTTTATTCATTTATTTTCTAAAAACAAGAAAAAAGAAAACATTTAAATTTTTACTGTAAAATATATTGACTAAATAGCTCCTCTATGCGGTAGATATTTGAAAGCGTACCCGTCGGTTTTCAATACGCACTACTTTATTTTACCTGCTACGAATGATTCCTTCTGATTTTCTTCTCCACTAACCTCTTTCCCCTTCTCTCTCTTTCTCTCTCTTTCTCTCTCCTTCTCTTCTCTGTCTCTCTCTCTTCCTCTCTCTCTCTTTCTCTCTGTCTTTCTCTCTCTTTCTCTCTGTCTCTCTCTCTTTCTCTCTCCTTCACTTCTCTATCTCTCTCCTTCTCTCTCCTTCTCTCTCCTTCTCTCTCCTTCTCTCTCCTTCTCCCTCTATTTATCTCTCTACTTGTCTTTCTCTCCTTTATTTTTCTCTATCTCTTTCTCGCTCTCCTCTAGATCTTCATTAACGGGAGCAGCCCCCCCCCTACTTTGCCCACATTCGCTCTCATTCTAATGCCATTCGGCCCTCGGCTCTCAATTTCTCATTTCGCCTCCTCCTCTAAGATGCACCCCCCCAATGCCAATACGACATGGCCCGAAGCGTAGGAAATGTCGGCGTTTCTCTCTCTCCCTCTCTCGCTCTCTCGCTCTCTCTCTCTTCCCCTCCCTTTCTCTCTATCTCTCACTCTCTCTCTTTCTCTCTCTTCTGTTTCTTTGTCCTCTCTCTCTGCTTTCGATCTATCCTATTTCTTCTCCTATATGTTATGCCGTATCTACTGCTCTCCCTCTCCAATCTCTCTCTCCCTCTCTCTCTCTCTCTCTCTCTCTCTCTCTCTCTCTTCTCTCTCTCTCTATCTCTCTCTCTCTCTCTGTCTGTCTGTCTGTCTCATACCTTCTATTCCCGACTACTCTTGTTCGTTCTCATCCCTCTGCACATTGCTTCGTAACCTGCCTCTCTTTCCCTCCATTCCTCGGTTGCCAAGGCGCCCAAGTCCCGAGGAGGTAAAAAGGCATGATTTCGCTTCCTATAAATTCCTACACTCAACCATATCCCCTTTGTTTTCCTTCCAACGAAGCGAAACTAGAAATTTTTTGCGCGTCATTTTTGTTCTTAAAAAAAAAGCCAACCGATGTTTCTTCAAATGTTTACGAGTATTTATACTGGTTCCTTTAACCTTCATTTGATGGCTTATTATTAGATTGTATTTTTTCTCACTTATCCCTCTTATAGTATCTCTGTTTCTCTTACACTGATTCAGTTAGTTGCTGTCTCTCTCTCTTTCTTTCTTTCTATCTTTCTTTCTATCTCTCTCTCTCTCTCTCTCTGTCGGTCTTTCTTTCTCTCTCTCTTTCTGTCTCCCTCTCAGTCGCGCTCTCTTACTCTCTCTGTGTAGCTCACTCTCTCTGTTTCTTTCTCTCTCTCTCTATCTATCTCTCTCTCAATCGCGCTCTATCTCTCTCTCTCTTTCTTTGTCTCTCTCTCACTCTCTCTCTCTCACTCTCTCTCTCCTTCTCTCTTCTCCCCTGACCTGTTGTGGCTGCGGCGGCTGCTCGCACCGCTCCTTCGTCCTCTGATGGCACTGCGTGTCCGAGGAGGAGAGCCACGGCGAGGGCGACCATGCTATTTGGAGGGCAGTGTAGAGTGACTGCACGGAGAAGTTGTCAACAGCACGATTACGAGAGACGTCCAAGAAGCGCAGCTTGCGCAGATTACGCAGGAAACCGATGGTAGCCACACCCTTGCTGGAATAGGAGAGAGAGAGAGAGAGAGAGAGAGAGAGAGAGAGAGAAAAGAGATAGAGAGGGAGAGAGAGAGGAGTGAGAGAGAAAGGAGAGAGAGATGAGAGGGAGAGAGAGAGAGAGAAAAGAGATTGCGAGGGAGAAAATGGGAGGGAGTGAGAGAGAGAGAAAGTGCGATGCCACGAACCTAGTAATGCCTGTACATCCCTGAATCGAGATTCGGCGGATTTCATTCTGGGTGTGCGCCAGCATAAGCATCGCTTCATCCGTTATGCTTGTGCAGTTGATGAGAATCAGCTGGAATTATTCCTTTTATTTTATGTTATTTTAATTTGGAATTTTTTTGTCTCCAGCATTGTTGTCGCAGCAGTATTCTTTTACTCTCTGATTTTTCTTGAAAACTAATTTAAAACTTAAATTACTCTCATATTTGCTTCTTTAAAACTAAACTGAATTGCTTTCCATATTTTTGCCTCTTTAAAACTCAATTTTTAAACTGAATTGCTCTCTCATTTTTGCCTCAACTCTATTTGAAATTCAACTGTTCTCTTATTTTTATTTGAAAACTTTTTTTAAACGCATTTAAAAATTAAATTGCTCTCATATTTGATTCCTTGCAACTAATTTTTATTGAAAACTAGTTTTAAAGTTAAATTATTCTCTCATTATTGCTTATTTGTAAAATGTGCTGAAACCTCTCTAAGCTGGCAGTGTGAGAGAGCGTGCGAGATACCGTCCGAAGTGACATTGATGCAGTTGGCAAAGTGGATGAGCTTGAGAGCGCATCGCGCAGTCACCAGGAGTAGGTCATCGTCGCAGAGCTGGAGAGAGAGAGAGAGAGAGAGAGAGAGAGAGAGAGAGAAGAAAGAGAGAGAGAGAGAAAGAGAGAGAGAGGAGAGAGAGAAGAGAGGTAGGGAGAGAGAGGAGAGAGAGAAAGGGAAAGAGAGAAGAGAGCCAATTCTAACAGTTGTAGAGTTCGTTTTGTTATGTTTGGTAGTTCGTTTGATAGTTGCGACGTATTAAATTACTATGCGTTAAAGAAAAGCGGTGATATTACTTTCTCATTTCGAGGCAAAAAAAATTTTTTCCCGCAAGCATCCCGGTGGTTTGCACATATGCCCTGTTTTATATAATTAGACGAACTAAATCTGCAATGATCTGATCTCGACAAGGTGTTTTCATGCATATCTATATAACAGTTTAATGACTAGCGTGGATTTTAATTTTCTTTCACTGTCGATTTGCTAATTGTTGATAGGCCAAAATTTGGCGCCTGATTTCGAAGTAGTTTGTTACGACGTATTTTAATAATTTAAAAATATATTATTATGCGAATAAGGGAAGCGGAAATATTATTTGTCATTTTGGGGCGATAGAAAATATTTTGCCGCGCATGTAGCCCGGTGGTTTACATGCAGCGCTATTCAATATAGCTTGAGCTGCCAAATCAGCTGTGATCATCACCAGATACCTTGTGAGAATAAGGAAAAACGGAAGCTAACCTTCTCTCTCTCTCTCTCTCTCTCTCTCTCTCTCTCTCTTTCTCTTCTTCTCTCTCTCTCCCTCTCTTTCTCTTCTTCTCTCTCTTTCTCTCTCTCTCTTTCTCTCTCTCTCTTTCTCTCTCTCTTTCTCTCTTTCTCTTTCTCTCTCTCTCTATATCTCTCACCTGCATGGTGTCTGTGATCGTGAGAGAAGTGAGGCGTTCGCAAAATGCCAGACTAGAGTAGTCGTGTACGCGGTCGCACCGTCTGATTGCCAGCTCCTGCAGCTGCGTCATGGACGACAGCAACATGCTCAAGGAGTTCTCGTTTAGGCATTGCACGTTCTGCAACAGAGTGGAGATATGGCCGTGAAATAGGAAGCGAGAAACAAGGGCGCAAAGTGGAAAACAGGCATGGGCCGTAAAGTAGAAAAGTATCATGGGCCGTAAAGTGGAAACAGGTATGGGCCGTAAAGTAGAAAACTTAGAGATCAAATTTTATAATAAAAAAAAAAGCTCACTCGAAGCTCCAAGACGCGAAGTTGCGTCAGCGCGGCCAGCGGCAACATGCTAAGCTCGCGCTGGTCGATAAAGCCAAGCTCGAGCGACTCCAGCCGGCACAGGCCAGCGAGAGCATCGATGATCTCTGGAAGAGAGTTATAAGGGTGGTTATTGGGTGGTCTCTCTGGAAGACGCTACACCGGTTATAGGGTAATCTCAGGAAGAGACTTGTGCTGGTTATATAGCGTGGCTATGCTCATCCTTGGCAAGTTGTTTTTGCCTCAAAGATGGACATTTTTGAGACTGATGCAACCTGGTGTGGTGCTACTTTGGCATTTTTGTACGAGGCTTGTAGCCTAATTGTGTTAGGTATTGCTGCTAGGGTGCCTTGAGTTTCGCCCAAATATGATTATTTCCCCAAATGGTTATTGCCCAAATGATTTCTACGAACCCCCCCCCCCAATCAAGCGATTTTGAGCAGTGATAGTGTGAAGCTAAAATCAAGGAACTAGCTTTTGTCTCGACATGTGTTAGTACCGCAATTCTCACCAGATCAGAGTCCAAAGAGAGGACAAGGACAAGTGCACTCTGAGATTATGGTAAGAGAGAGGGGGAGAGAGAGAGAGTAGAGAGAGAGAGAGAGAGAGAGAGAATGTCGCGATTGAACTCTTCTGTGAAGTCTGCCATTGTGCTTCTTTTTGAGTGTAATATTGTCATTGTGACATTGTGATAGGGCACACTATGTACGTTCTTGGAGTTCTACTCTCTTTCGCTTGCTCTCATTAAACCTCTTTCATCATAGTCTCTTCTGTCATTAACTCTCTCTCTTTCTCCCTCTCTCTCTATCTATCTCTCTATCTCTCTTTCTCACTCTTCCTCTCTCTGTCTTTAAAACTCTCTCATTTCATCACTTCTGTAATTTCCTGTCTCTCTCTGCCTCTCTCTTTCTCTCTCGCTCCCTCTCTCTCTCCCTCTCTGCCTTTGACAACTTTTCTCCGAAGTAGTAATTATACACGTCACAGACATGGTGAAGCTTCTAGACGCCAAGGAAATAAGGAAGAGTAGTCTTGCGTAGCTCGAAGAGTAGCAACCTTGACTAATGACGTTGCATGGAGACGCGCGAAGACATCGCAGCTTGGGATGCTCGAGTAGAAAGCTCACCATAGCGTCATTCGAGAACTGCCGCGCACCACTGATGTTGATTTCACTGCAATCCATAGTAGTATCTTCTATCGTTATTAGCGCCGATAGTAGTATCTTCTAGTAGTACTTATACACGTCACAATCGATAGTAGTATCCTCTACCGTTATTAGCGCCCACATGCTATCCCGTTTAATTAATTAGTTTCACTAATTAAATATTTAATTAGATAATTAGTTAACCGTTCCCCAAGAATTCAATCGATAATTAATTCGCAATTTTAATAGCTAAACAGTCAACCGTTCGCCGATTTCAATCAATCATTAATGAGAGCTTTAATAATCGCTAATTAGTCAACCGTTCGCCAACCGTAGCGTGTCCGGCAAATGGACAATATTCTCAATGTTGAAGAGAGCAGCGCGTAGATTTAGTGACTTCAGCTGCTTCATAGCGGCAAAGGTTGAAGCGACCTTAGAGAGAAAGGAGCTTGGTCTCTTTGAAAAGCTTGAGAATCTTTTTTTGCTCTTGAGTATTACATTACTGAATACGTTCGCTCCATTTGTTGACATATTGCGAAAGGGACTCCTGGAATAACACTGGTTGCTCGGGATCACAAATGTTGAAAAATGTTGATGATCATGTGGTGGAGGTGTTCTTTTTATCCTCCCGTGTCGACATATTTATCAGTCTGGTTAGGCGGTGACGTCTTGAGAGTAAATTCATGGACTTGTGGATAGAGAGGGAGAAACAGGGAGAAGAAAGATGAGATAGAGAGAGAGAGAGAGAGGCGAGAGAGATAGAGGAGACTGAGAGAGAGAGAGAAGCGGGAGAGATAGAGGAGACAGAGAGAGAAACGGAGAGAGAGAGCGACTGAAAAGAGAGAGAGAGAGAGAGAGAGAGAGAGAGAGCAAAGAACCTTTTCCGCGTGTTGACTGCACACCCAGCTGGTCTCTTCGAGTGAGAGATGCTCGAGGCGGTCAGCTGAATTCTCGAGTAACGCGTGGATGTCAGCGTTGAGGATGACGGCACCCAGGTCGATTTCACGGACCTGGTCGCAGTTTCTGGAAAGAGAGAGAGAGAGAGAGAGATACAGGTAGAGTCTATAGGAAAGGGAGAGAATAGGAGGACGTGAGAGAGAGGGTAGAAAGTGAGAGAGAGAAGGAGAGTGGGATAGAGAGAGATAGAGAAAAGGAGAGGGGGAGAAGGAGAGGGAGAGAGAGCGAACTTTAGCCCTTCATAACATTTCCGCGTATCTACACTGCAGAAACAGCCGAGAAGCACCTGATTGAATACGCACATGGCAAAGATCCTCCTCATTCGTCATTTAGTCATTCCCTTCTCGCCTTGGGCTCTCCACTCTCTTTCTCTTTCTCTCTCTCTCTCTCTTTCTCTCTCTCTCTCTTTCTCTCTCTTCTACTCCCTCTCTCTCTCTACTCTCTCTCTCTCTCTCTCTCTCTCTCTCTCTCTCTCTCTTCCGCAAGGTTGTTGTTCCTAGACGAATGTCATCGTCAGAGCAGATGACGCCTTTCTTGCAAATAGCCTAAGGATCAATCACGTGTTGAGATTTAGGACGAGCAAATGGCTAGTTTATCCTTGGCAAAAAAACACCTTTCGCCTACTCTCTCGGTGTCTACGTCTCTCTCTCTCTATCTCTCTCGGGTTCTCTCTCTCTGTCTCTCTCTCTTACTCTCTCTGTGTCTCTTTTTCTCCCTCTCGGCATCTCTCTCTCTCTCTCTCTATTTTTTTACCAAATCCACAGTCTTCTATGAAGCCAGACATACCGTCCACTACCGGCCTAGCCACTGATTCTTACAATTAGTCGCAAAACATTTACCATCCTTGCCAAAGTTGTTGCTCATGGAAACTAGGGAAATATTTTTTGTTTGTCTTTGTTATCCGCTATTCTTCATTGTCAACTTCACCTCAGCTTCTCCTTATCACTTGCCTATTTCATTTCGCTCAGCATCGCGCTGGTTTCTCACATGATTACTTTACTCTGTTGAGAATATCTCTACGGTTGACCATTGAAAAGCGGGCTTCTTCTCGCCCCTACCACCGCCAGTCAGAGAGAGAGAGAGGGAGAGATGGAAAGAGAGAGAGAGAGGAAGCAGAGAAAGAGAGAGAGAGAGAGAGCGAGAATGCGACAGAGAATGACAGATCTGTTCATCGTTGGTAATGGTACCTTGTTTACGTATCTCTCGTGGCTTTCTAAGATCGTCTCTCTCTCTCTCTCTCTCTCTCTCTCTCTCTCTCTTTCTCCTCGGTCTCTTTCTACCTCCTTCTGTCTCTCTCCATCTCTCTCTCTCACTCTCTCCCCCTCTCTTTCTCTCGTACTCTTCAATCCCTTCCGTTCACTCGCGCATATTTTCCGTCTATTCCGCCTCACCGGATTTGCGACATAGTGAGCATTACAACAACATTTCAACCTCCTCTCCTCTCATCCTAGCAGAGTATCAAAAGCTTGACGAAATTTGCAAGAGAGAGGAGAGAGGAGAAATGGTGGAAAGAGTCAAAACTCAAAAAATAGAGGAGCAGGAAAAAGGAAAGAGCCGGGAAAAGCTTTTGAAATCCCCGCCAAGAACAGAGGATTGAGTGAAGCAGGTGATTTCGTTGTTCTCTGACGTTAGACAACCTTAGGAAGTGTGGGAAAATGGAGAAAGACAGAGAAGAGAAGAGAGAGAGAAAAAAATACAGAAAGAGAGAGAGATACAGAGAGAGAGAGAGAGAGTGTGTGTGTGAAAGAGAGAGAGAGAGAGAGCGGGAGAGAGAGAAAGAGAGAGAGGGAGAGGGAGAGAAAGTATGACTACTGCCACTAACTCGGTGATGCAGTCAATAATGTGTTGTGAGACTTTGAGCCATCGATTGCCAAATGAGAGCGAGTGGACGTGGGCGCCACAGCGTTCGACCACTCCGAGCACGGTCGGAGCTAGGGAGATGGACTCCTGGAAGAAGGAGAGAGACAGAGAGAGAAAGAGAGAGAGAGAGAGAAAGAGATAGAGAGAGAGAGAGCGAGTGAGAAGTGAGAGAGAGAGAGAGAGAGAGAAAAGAGAGAGAGAGCGAGTGAGAAGTGAGAGAGAGAGAGAGAGACTAAAGGGAGAAAGAGAGAGAGAGAGATAGAGAACAAGAGAGCGAGAGAGAGGTAGATCCAAGTGGATCAGGGATCAAAGTAGATGGACAGCAATAATGAATGTTGTAGGAGTTGCTGAAGCTGAAATACCACTTGAACAAGTTGTAGACTAATGAAATGGAATCTTCATATTTGGGTTCTGTTCTCTTTTAGAGCTTCCTAGAGGCCTCAAATCAGAGTTTGTTAGGGGGTCTCAACTCTCTGGGGGATTGATTTGATTCGAGATGAGAGATGTGATTCCTCCTCTCATTTCCTCACCTGCTGGTAGTAGTCGGTTGTCGTGTTCATGAGGAAGTCGGCAATGTTCAGCTTGCGCATATCGGAGAAGCAAGAACGGCCCTGTTACTTGGGGTTTTTTTGCCCAATAATTGGGTATTTCTGGTCCTATAGTGGGTATTTTTAGACCCCAATAATTGGTTAATTTAGGTCCCCAAAAGTTGACCGCCATGTAAAAGTATATAGACTCATTTTATTTCAGTGGTTTTTTCTTAAGAATTTTTTATTCGTAATTATTTCCGATCTCGAACATTGCTAATATTAGCTGGAAAAAAAGTCAGTTGTTAAGCTTCATGTGTAGTGCACGTGCACTCTGATTGAGCTTCTCGTTCTAGTGTTCTCCTCTCTCTCTCGTCTCTCTCTCACTCTCTCTCTCGCTCACCCTCTCTCTCTCTCTATCTCTATTTCTCTCGCTCACCCTCTCTCTCTCTCACTCTCTCTCTCTCGCTCAGTTTGATCCTTACACTTTGAAATGAGTACATCCTCTTAGTCCGTCTCTCTTCGTTCGACTTGAAGCAGCAATTTTTGATCTTTTAGAGTAAGCTTCTTTTTTGATGAGCTCCATTAAGTAAAATTAATATATTGTAAGTGATCCTTAAATTTTTTTAATTATTTAAGAAAGAATAAATGAAATCAAAATAA
The DNA here is from genome assembly GCA_945643635.1 of Allodiplogaster sudhausi. NCBI lineage: Eukaryota > Metazoa > Nematoda > Chromadorea > Rhabditida > Diplogasteridae > Allodiplogaster > Allodiplogaster sudhausi. The sequence continues at coordinate 1,496,261 of CALZFC010000032.1, read as the reverse complement.
GATTCTCTGCCAACCTATTAAGGTTCTCTCTCAACCGAATAAGGTTCTCTCTCAACCTAATAAGGTTCTCTCTCAACCTAATAAGGTTCTCTCTCAACCTAATAAGGTTCTCTCTCACCCTAATAAGGTTCTCTCTCAACCTAATAAGGTTCTCTCTCAACCTAATAAGATTCTCTGCCAACCTGTAGCACATAGTGCCATAGTTGACACACGGTCTCTAAGCGGACCCTCTCCAGAAAGTTGAGATTCAGGAAGATTTGCGTTAGGCAATCCGGAGGAAGTTCGGCCATACGCGAGAGAGTATGTGGATGAGAGAGAGAGAGAGAATTGGATGAGAGAGAAAGAGAGATTGTTGAGATGTAGAGGTAGTGAGATGCAGAGAGAAAGCGGGAGACTGCTTAAATTGGCGCCTACCAACGGCGTCGATGTGGATATCTGAATTTATCGGGAATTAATATTCTTAGTTAGGCTACAACAGCAAACGTTGATCAGCTTGTAAATGTTTAAAATGTCGGACGTTGAATTGGAAAAGGTTAAATATATTTATTTATTAAAAATCTTTATGGTTAAAGAAGCCGAATATGGCACCATAATTAGCATTATATGCGCGCACATCCAATTAATTAATTAATCAATTAATCAATTAATCAATACGGACGGATAAAACCACCACCGGTTCAGAGAGGCAGCTGGATAGGTATTGAGAGGTGATGATATGATAAGCAATAGGCAGGCAAGCCAGGCTGGTATTAAGGTGGTGTTGGAAGTGTTGGAGAGAGCGAGAGAGAGAGAGAGAGAGAGGAGAGAGAGCTAGAGAGGGAAGGAGAGGAAGGATGAGAGAAAGAGAGAGAGAGAGAGAGAGAGCGGGAGAGAGAGAGAGCGTGAGAGAGAGAGCGGGAGAGAGAGAGTGAGAGTGATTAGTTGTCCCTGCTATATGAGACAAAGGTGAAGAACAGGGACTGAGATTATGGAAAGGAAGAGCAAGGGAGGAGGAGAGGAGGAAGATGTCTATGGCTCAATGTGTGCATATCCGCACAACACGAGGGATATGCCTCTCTCTCTCTCTCTCTCTCTCTCTCTCGTTCGATGTCTCTCTCTCTGTCTTTCTCTCACTCTCTCTCCCTCTTCCTCTTTCTCTCACTCTCTCGCTCTCCGTCTCTCGCTCTGTCACCCACTTTCCCTCTCATCCACTCGAGACTGACCAAGAGAGAGAGATATGTAAGTGCAGAACTGTAGAGATGATTAACGAGAGGACGAAGGAGGAAAGATAAGACAAGAGGAGGAAATGGCCGGAGCATGGAGTTAACCTTAGAAACTAGTTTACATTAAAAATTAGTTAAGGATTACTGTAGAATTTAAACTCAGCTCGGGAGACCCAGCTTGGGAGAGCCGCCGCGGCCGTCTTTTGGCGTAGACTGGCCGCGGATGACTGGACGGGGCTCTGACTGCATGGCTGGTGTATGCGTGTGTAAAGGGCGGATGTGAACAGAGGAGGAGAGGTCGCAGCAGCCAGCAGAAGCTGCACAGAACGTGCGAATCTCAGGGAATAGGAGGGGATGACGTAGGTGAGGGAGAGAGAGAGAGAGAGATAGAGAGAGAGAGAGGGGAGGAGAGAGAAAGAGGGAGAGAGAGAAGAGGGAGAGGGATATTGGGGAAGAGAGAGAGACTGAAGGAGGATAAGGAGGAGCCAGCCGAGCGATCAGGTGAGCAGAGAGATATGGGAAGGAGAGAGATAAGTAAAGAAAAATAAGGTGCTCGAGAGAGAGAGAGGCAGAGGAAAAGAGTGAGAGAGCAAAAGAGAGAGAGAGAGAGAGAGAGAGAGAAGTGAGAGGGAGAAAAAGAAAGGAACAGAAGCTGAAGCCAGCTGACCGGCACTCCAACTAACCAGCTGGCAAGAAGATCCCCTCTCCCGACACTTTCTTGCACTTTTCGTGTCCCTCAGATCTATCTGAGGAGGCCGCCTGATGAGGAGTATGAGGAAAGAGTGGAGACTCATGATGAGTCGTTCCATTGAGGGCAGAAGTCAGTGCACTTGGAGAGAGAGTGAGAGAGAGAGAGAGAGAAAGATATGGAGAAGTGAGAGAGAAAGAGAGAAAGATATGGAGAAGTGAGAGAGAAAGAGAGAGAGAGAGGAGAAAGATTTCGAGAAGAGACGGGCAGAGAGAAAAAGAATGAGACTGATAAAAAACGACCAGACAGATTGACTTCTCGAGGGCCAACTTGTAATGTAGAAGAGCGATAACGGGAAGAAATTTCTTCAGGCAGTGGGAAATAACAATTGAAATTTTTTTTAATAAAATATAAATGGCAGAAGTTCAAAAAAAAATTCGCAGTAAATTTAATTTAGACTGTTCGATTCGTTGCTTTTGTCGTAAGATGCTTTGTTTTGATCTTTTCTGTTAAAATCTCTTTCTCTCTCTTTCTTTCTCTTCGCTCTCTCTCTATCTCTGTCTCTCTCTCTTTCTCTCTCTCTCTCTCTCTCTCTCTCTCTCTCTCTGTCTACCTGTCTACCGTTGTATCTCTGAAATTACCGCTATAGGCAGCAATGTTCGTCAGCTGAGAAAGCATTGTGAGAGATTAGGGAGAAGGAGAGATGTAAATGGAGAGAGAGAGAGAGAGAGAGAGAGATGAAAGTAGAGAGGAAGAGATGTAGAGATAGCGAGAGAGATAGAGAGAGAGAGAGAGAGCGATGGTAGAGAGAGAGAGAGAAGAGTCGGAAGACTTTGGCGCGATGACCACCTGTTCCAATATTCCAGGGGATCTGAAGGGTATCCGAGCATCGTAGAACAGATTGTATACTACGGAAACAGTAAACATTTCACGTAGAAATGACTGCTTTTTTTAATTTAATATTACAAATGTAGCATATCATTCACTTTCAACAGTATAACGGAATTTATTGGCACATTTATTAAGTTTAACAAAAATGGAGAAAAAGAATCTCAGAATAGCGTTTTTTTGACGCGGCTCATATTTGGCATGCCATCGTGTGCGACTGCGTTAAATCGTGTGGATTTGTACAAACTTGATAAATTAATGTAATCGCGAATTTAAAATGGTATGTGACTCGTTATTTTATTATTTATTATTATTATTATTACCTTTTTATCTATTATGTAGAAACAAAATAATATGTGCTTTCAGCAAGAAGCTCTCATTCGCCAGCTGCAAGAGCAGCACTACCAGCAGTACATGGCACAGGTAATGTTTATATTTATTTATTATTTATTATTTTTATTTTATTTTTTTTTATTCTGAAATTTCTATATGGCTGGAAATATGTAATTTTAAAAATTTATACCTTAATTTAGAATAATTTTATTTGTTCGTGACTAATTAATTAATAAAATTAGTTAATTTATTTATTTTAATAAAGTTAATTAATTAATTTTACATTCATATATAAATTACAGGTGTACGCTCAGCAACAGGCAGCCGAGCTGGCAGCAGCAGTTGGAGGAGGAGGAGAGGGAGGAGAGGAAGGCGGAGATCAGCAGCAGAAGAAGAAGCAGATGATGATGACAGCCGAGATGCCACAGCCACCGATCGTCAAGCCTGCCAAGGTCAGGGTGGGCGAATATATTTTGTACTTTTGTATTTTTTTTGTATTTTCTTTTTATTGCAACGATTTTAAATTTAAAAAAAAATAAGATACAATCCTTTCAAAGTGGCTTTTATTCCGTGCAGACAAGGCTAATTATGTAAGATCGATATAATTCTTTTTTATATTTACTATAAGGATAAAATTTAAATTTAATTCTTTTTTTATATATTTACTATAGGGATAAAATCTAAATTAGCTTCCCTAGTTGAATAAATAAATACTGAAAAAAAATGTATTTAGAACCGAAAAAAGAGAAGTTAATTAATTACTTTATCAATTAATTACAGGTCGTTGATGAGGAGGAGGCGAAGAAGCGCGATGATGACTCGGATGTGAGCGACGAGGAGCCCGGTGAGGACATTCCATGTCAGTGGCCGGAGGGGGAGGGGCGTTTGGGGTGGAAAAAAAGATGTAGGGGCTTTTGTTTTTATGATTTTGGCAGGGGCTTAAAAATTTACTGTTTATATCTTTTTTTTAATGCGGAGTGAACTTACCATTCCAGAAATTTTTAAGAGGAGTCCGGTGAAGAAATTCCATGCTCATTGCTTTATGAATTCGAGGTGATTGGAGTTTATCCTAGCATTTTAACGGTATCATTTAAATAATTTCGAGGAAACCCAAGGTTTTGCTGCTACTACTCGGATGATTTTGTGCTCTGTTTTGGAGAATATATTATTTTACTTTGGTTAGGTGGATTTTTTTAGAGATGGGTCATGAAAGAGACAAAGAGGCGAGGTTTTCTTCTCCATTTACTGTTGTGGTTTTTAAAATTTATTGCATTTCCGAACCCTCAGTGATCATTGCATTATTACTGAAACTGTGTATATAGTATGGATGTGCAGGAAAACCACCTAGCATTCGTTCGAAAGAATTTCTCATCTGAAATGTTAACTCTTCTGAAGGAAACAGGGAGCGGTGAGAGGTGTTAGAAAAAAGAGGATGAAGAATTTAAAGATAAATGTATGGCTAATGAAGTTAGTGATCTTTTTAGATAGGAAAAAGGTTAAATTTGAATGAGGATCGAGAAAGTACATAGTAACTAAAGTGTAGAGCTGGCTGCAATATGGATGAGAACACACAAGAGGGTGAATGTCTTGTGTTTTATAATTCTATTATTTTTTTTTCTCACTCTCTCACAGAATGGTACTCTGTGTCTTCACTTGTGGAGTTTTTTTTTAAGTCATTTTGTGAATTTTTTTTTTCTATATTCACTCTCACTGCCTATCATTCCTTCACTCTCTTACCTTTCTCTCGCTTTCTTTCCCTCTCTCTTTCGATAATTCTCGCAATGTCTCTCTCTTCTCTCTCTCTCTGTCTCTCTCTTCTCTGTCTCCCTCTCTCTCTCTCTCTCTCTCTCTCTCTCTCTCTCTCTGGTCTCGTCTCACTCTTTCATTTCTTTCTTCCCTCTCTCTCTCTCTCTCTCTCTCTCTCTCTCGCTTTCTGTCTTTCTCTATCTTTATTTCTGCCTCTCTCTCTCTGTCTCTCTCTCTTCTCTCTCTCTCTCTCTCTCTGTGTCTCTCTTTCCGCACTTTCCTCTCTTTCGTTTCTTGCACACTTCCCTCTTCTAACTCTCCACTTTTCAAGTGTCCTCGATTCACGCACAAATGGGACTCTTCTGTCACTGTGGGTTTGTTGCAAATATTACGAGATCTATGTAAGTGGTTACTGTAGTCAGATGTTCGCTCCAGTTCAACAAAAGAATACTGTAGTCTCGTAAAGTTGTAAAGATGTTGTTGTCCTCTCCCTCCTTTCAAATTCAATGAAAACAATTCATTTCTCAACCACTCTATCGCTTTCTCCCTCCCATACATTTCCTTTTTTCGCTATCTGTCGCTTGCTCTGGTGAAGCTATTTCGTTTGTATCCTTGTGAAAATGGCTTCTACGGTTCTACGAATTGTTCTTGCCTGGCTACTGTAGTTTCCCACACACCATTTTCTCTTACTCTTTTTTATGTCTGGTTTTCCAAGAAGGCTAAAAAATGCTTTTGTAAGTCGAGGTGGTTTTCTTGGTGTTCTCGCTTGTACATATCAACATTGTGCCACTGTCTGTGCTTTCGTAAAATACTTTATTTTAGTGAAAAATGAAAATTCTTATAATATCAAGGGGTCGTTTTCTTGAGAAAAAAGAGTCGCAATTTTCTAATTCTTCCCATTTCGTTGCCCTCTTTGGATCAATAATTGGTAGATTAGAAATGAAACGATGGTGTTTTTTTTTAAATATTTTATTTCCTATTCCATCGGGGCAGGCATATTGTGCATCTTTTCCAGCTTTCCTTATTGCATCTTGTTCCTCTATGCCATAAGTGTTGTGAATCTCTCTCTTGAGACGAATGCGTACCAGTGTATATGGTATATATTTAGGAAAGTAATATCATAGTGAAATTATTATTACTAATGCTAATATATTCGTATCTAAGAAAAAATCAATCGATTTCTCTTTTTTTCTTCTAGCGAACCCAGCGATCGCTCCCGCTTCACTCTGGAATCGCAATGACATCCAGCAATTCAAGGACACGATTAAGAAGGAGGGCAGCGAGGGCATCATCAAAGTCGGACACGGAGAGACGGTTACGGTAAGTATTCGGGGACAAAGGGATACGGTAGCTTTGGTGTCAAGTTTTTTTGGTCTTGGCTGGAAAGTTGACGGGCTTTTTCTTCATTTTAAAAGCGGTAAATAATGTATTAATATAATTTTGAAGAGTAAGAAGATTTGGCTTTTTCTTGGCAATCGAAACAAAGGTTTTAGTACGGGCGCATAGAGTTGGCTAACTATATTTATTTTTTCAGCCAGCTGACAATGAATAGTAACAGTTTTTCTTCACATGCTCGGGAGCGAATTCGTTTTGCTCAAACATGGATACTTTTTTATTGCAAACTTGTACTAGTTTTTTTTGAAGAAACAAAATTGATTTGGTGATAACAAAACAATAATCAGTTAAATTTTTTTAAAGAAAATAATTCAGTCTATATATATATATATATATATATTTATTTATTTATTTATTTATTTAATTAGTTATTTATTTAGATTCGCGTGCCAACTCACGAAGACGGTTCGTGTCTGTTCTGGGAGTTCGCTACGGACTACTATGACATTGGCTTTGGCGTCCTGTTCGAGTGGTCGATCTCGGAAACGAATCAGGTAAGCTGATTCAGGTTTATTTTTTAATCTAATCAATTAATATTAAAACTAACTTAGCTTGGTTCACTAATAACGATAATTAACGGTAATATCAGAAAGTCATTATTTTATCAAATGAAAATAATTTGTTTTCATTTATTTATCGATTAGTAATATGCCGTATTTATTGCTATTTATTATTATTATTCATAATATATGTTATTGAATAATAATCGTTCCTAATAATAATAAGTAGACTAAAATTTTAAATAATAATACTAATAATGTAAATATTCTCCAGGTCTCCATCCACGTCTCTGAGTCGGATGAAGAGGACGAAGAGGGTCTCGAGGGCGGCGAGGCGGCTGCCGAGGGAGAGGGCGGCATTCGTCCGGGCACGGCACCCGGCGATGTCGAAGGAGGCAACCCGGCCAAGGAGAAGAGACGCGATCCGAACAAGCCGCATCAGGTTGGGGGCCGTGAAATGGAGTAGAGGGCTGAGGGCCGTGAAATGGAGTAAAGAGCGGAGGCTCGTGAAATGGAGTAGATTAAAATGTGAGATGGAAGTAGTTGAGGCTTACTATGCAATAACTTCAACAAAAATAAGCATCAGGAAGAACGAAAAAAAAATGATAGGGTAAGACTTTGCTCCTCGTTGTAAAAACCGGCGGTTTTAGCTGAGCATTTGTCATAGTAAGTCTTTATTTTGGGAGCTAAATTGTTATTGCATTGTTTTCTTTTTCCACCAACAAAATACAGTACTATTAGAAAAATAAAGTAAGTTGATGAAGCTGACTTTTATTAAATAAGGATAAATTTTGATTTTTCTTTCTCTTGCCAGGACGAGATCATTCCGGTGTACCGACGCGACTGCCACGAGGAAGTGTACGCGGGCAGTCATCAGTACCCGGGCAGGGGTGTCTACCTTCTCAAGGTTATAATTTTGTAGCTTTAATTATCGATTTGTTATCTTCTTCTTCTTCCTTTTTCCACTTTTTTCACTTATTTTTTTAAGGAATCATATAAATTAGAGAAGAACTCTGCTAAAAGCGAGTTTCCTGAATAGTGTCTAGTGTGTCCAAATTTAAGATTTTTTTTGTTGATTGATATATTGTTTATAGCTAAAATTAAATGTAAACAACAGGAAAAATTTTTTTTTGCTCGAATCTTTAAAATCAAAATTTACCCGATTAAAAAAGTGCTTTTTTAGTTCGACAACTCGTATTCGCTGTGGCGCTCGAAGACGCTCTACTATCGTGTCTATTACTCCAAGTAAGCAGAAGGAGAATGACGTCATCGGTTTCTCGTTAGCTCCGCCCTCTTTTACGCCCCGCCCCTTTTTTCTCAACGCCCCGCCAACTTCACCAGATTCAGACGCTCTCTCCGCTCCATGAATTCTAGTCCGTTTCTGTCTCTCTCTCTCTAACTCTTCATCTCTCTTTCTCTAATTCTCTATCTTCATCCGAATTGTTTTTTTTTCTTCAAGAAATGGCAACCCTTTTAGCCATGTTTTTCTCTTAAGTCCCGGCTAACTCGCTAAATATTCTTATTATTCATCGATGCCGAACAAGAGAATTCACACGTACCACACACATCGTTTTTGGAAAAACAACGCGTAAATTATTGATTGATTTGTTTTGTCTCCATTATTTTTCTTTTATTGAAAAAATAGTACTGATTGCTGGACAGATGCAATTTTATTGTGTGTATCTTAATTTCTTCTCTAAGAATGTGATACTTGGCATAGAATAGTATGTCTTTTTTCCTACCGCTTATAATCTTATTGCAGGAACACTACCATCCAGAAAAAGAGAAGTTAAAAATTTAACTTTAAATTTTTGTCCAAAAAAAAAGGTTTTTTTCCGCTGGCAGTGCTTCTCGATTCTTTTCCTTGAGTCCTCTCTTCTCAATGTGTGTGTGGCAATTAATTATAGCTGGGAGTTTGACCGTGCAAAAGCCGTAGTCAGATAACAGAAAATATATATTACAGATGCTATTTATTATCAGTCGGAACATTTTCCCTTATCTTTTTATCTGTGGTGATGCTATATGTCCTCGCTTTGTGAAACTCCTTGTACTTCATCATTATATGAGTTTTTTTATCTCTCTTATGAGAATGGACAATAAAGTGTGAATTCTGTTCTAAAGGACTCGACAGGAAAATCAAAAGTTAAATATAAAGGCAGAAGTTAAAGTTTCGCTCGTCATCAAAACCACCAGTTCCGAATTGCCCATGGGGAAAACTGATATCCATTTCCCAAACGGATCGGTATCAATTTGATATTTCCTGACTATTGTAGTCGCGTCTCTCTAAATCGATGACATGTACTCTATCCCTTTTTAGCTGTTAAATATTAATTAACATAATAATAATTTAAACAGATTAATAAAAAATCCGCCACGTGCAAAAGAGCATGGGATTGTTGACTTCGAGTGGAATCTTGAACTACTCGTCGGAAGAGGGCGGCTGCCGCCTTCATTAAATAAAGGAGATTTTTTGCAAATTTATTTTTTAAATAATGTGAATGGATTCAGTATATCATTAAAGCACAAATTCTATACTTTCGAAACAGGCGGTTTTCAATGACGCACATACATACACAAATTAACCGTTTCGATATTGATGATGGTCAGTCTTGTACAATGAATAATAAATGAAAACTAATCGATAAAAAAGAAGAAAAAGCCGAATCAAAGATCAAAAGACCTCTGCATGGTGGGCGACGCTGTGCTGATGACGCTCTTCTGCACGATGGCAGTGACTCGAGGAGAGGGCGGGGCTGAGAGAGAGAGAGAAAGAGAGAGAGAGAGAGACAGGGAGAGAGAAACAGGAGAGGGAGGGATGGAAGAGGGAGAGAGAGAACGGGAGGGAGAGAGCGAGAGAGGGAGAGAGAGGGAGAGAGAGGGAGAGAGAGTTAGATGGTTAGGGAGAGTGGGAGAGAGAGTGAGAGGGAGTTGAGAGAGAAGGAGAGAGAGAAGGAGAGAGAGAGAGAGGTTGAGAGCGAGGGAGAAGAAAAAGAGATAGTGGGAGGGAGAGAGGTAAAGGAGGGAGAGAGAAAGAGATAGCGAGAGAGAGAGAAAGAGGGAGTGATAGAGCGAGAGAGGGAGAGATAAAGACAGCCAGAACTGCTCAACAAGTTGAGATCCTATCTCTCTCTCTCTATCCATATATCTGCCTCACTCTCTCTCCTCTCCCTCCCTCTTTCTCTCTCACCCCCACCCTTTCCAACCCATTCTCCCCTCTTCCTCCCCTCGCACCGGTACGGTCTTGATTAGGTCTCTGTTTTTAGCTTAATTAATTAATTAATTATCTTAATCATATTATTTATTTTTTACGCCATTTTATTTTATGTTAGTTTGCCAATTATTGGATTAACTTTTTATCTATTTTTTTTGTTTGTTCATATTATCATTACCCCTTTTAATACATTTGACATTTGACATTTGAAGAGTCGTCGAAATTTGTAAAAGATGGCTCTGCCCTCGTGGTTTTATGCGGACTGCCAGCTACTAATTAATGAGCTGTCAAAGTATAAACGATCCGCGGGCGTTCAACTATCCATGCAAATAGAATGAAAAGAAAAGCGAGAGCAGTACTGATTTGTAATTTAGATTAAAGTGTAATGTATGTATTTATTTCTTCACCAAAACACGAACTGTGAATTTGCATAAAACTATCAAGAGAATAGGCAAACTCTTTCTCAACTGCCACATTGAAAACATTTTTAATTAATTTTAAGCAAATAAATTCTTCTTTTTATTTAATTAAAATTTTCATCGCCGACATCCCAGTCGTACGGATTTTCCCAGGCGATTTCGTTGCTAAAGAGGTCAAAGTAAAGTTTCTAAATTGTTTCTAATGTTTCGGATAAAATTTCCTTACAATTAGCTTTGATCGTTGAAAGAACCGTCATCTATTGGCACATGTATGGAAATAATAAGATTACATATTTAAAAAAATTAACTTACTCCCTGAGATCGACATCAACTGCCGATCCAGTTGCTCGTAGTCGGGCCTATATACCTATGTACATTTCAAATTACTTAATAAGATTATTGATGGGACTGTAATTTATCAATTCGTCAGACCATTTTTATTGCAAGATCGGTTTTGTTAATAGATTCTTTTTTTGCGCTCGCAGTGCTTCTCGATTCTTTTCCTTGAGTCCTCTCTTCTCTTTGAGTGAGTCAATGTGTGTGTGTGTGTGGCAATTAATTATAGCTGGGAGTTTGACCGTGCAAATGCCGTAGTCAGATAACAGAAAATATATATATTGCAGACGCTATTTTTTATCACCCCGAACGTTGGCCCTTATCTCTTTTTATCTGTGGTGATGTTATATGTCCTCGCTTTGTGAAACTCCTTGTACTTCATCCTAATATGAGTTTTTTTTTATCTCTCTTATACGAATGGACAATAAAGTGTGTGTTATGTTCTAAACGTAAGGACTCGACAAGATGCTGCGTTTTATATTCGAAATTTGCTAAACAGGTGAATCAAAAGGTAAGAGCAGTTAAAGTTTGGCTCAGCATCAAAACCGACAGTTTACAAATTTTGCAAACGAATCGAAATATATTTGAATTTTCCTGGCTGTTGTAGTTTCGTCTCTCTAATTCGATCGCATGTATTCTTGCTCTATTTTAGCAATAAATATTAATTAAATTGATTAATTAAATAGGTTAACTTAAACAGCCAATAATGAAATAGCCACCACCTGCAGAAGAGCATTGGGCTTGTTGTCTTCGAGTGTAATCTTGAATTGCTTGTCGTAAGAGTCAACCTGCCGCCTGCAAAAAATAAGGTAAGTGACCGACCATTAAATAGTATTTAAACAAATTAATTAAATTATTCCTTAAATAGATCAATTAAATAGTTAATATTTATTTTATAATTAGTGAGAAAATATTCAGTATCTCATACAAAACTCAACGTAAAGTAAATATGCTCGATCAAGTACCATTCATGCGCGCTTTCTAAATCGTTTACAGTATAAATTGTTTGTATATATGTAGAGACACAAGAAAAAAAATAAATTGCCTTACATTTAGATTTGATCGTTGGAAGAACCGTCAGTCATCTACTGGCACATATGTATAAACATATGTATGTAAGTAAAAACATCTCATATTAAAAACATTTCCTCCGTGTAAATCGACGTGAGCACCCGATCCAGCAGCGGGTGTATCGTTGAATTGGAGGGACTGTAACTTATCAATTCGTCATTATTGAAAGGTCCGTTGCGTGAGACGATCAGCGTGCAAATAGTTTATGCTCCTTATCTAGCCAACGTGCGGATGGAAAGCACGGGGACCTACATATTTTAGGAGCACGAAAGTCAACCGCAACATATAAGATTGTTTCTGGTCGATTGCAGCCACAGTCTCTCTAAATCATACACAAGCGCTCTTGCATTTGTCTCAGGCAAAAAGGCGCGAATTCAAACGTTGGTTTTTGGCATACCTTGATAATGTCGAGCAGCCCCTCTGCACATTCCTCGATCAGCACGGGCATGTAGACAATATCCTTCATTCGGCCGACCAGAGATTATATATTTTTATTTAATTTATTTTAATTTAAAGTTTTTGTTAATAAAATATAATATTAATCGTATTTAATGTTCAATAAAATATGTTTTTTACCGACAAAAACACTTCGTATTTAAAAAATGTATAAAAAATAAACATTAAATAAAGTTTTGCGAAACTCCGCCTCATCCTTACCGTATTTTCTCTATTAGTGCCCCTCCCTCTATTAGAACCCCCCCCCCTCTAATAGTGCCCCCCTCTTGCAAGGGTATTGAAAAATAGTACCCCTCCCTCTAATAGAGCCCCCCCCCCCCTCCAATAGTGCCCCCCCCCCTAATTGTCTAGTAGAGACGTACCTAGAATCTATGCTCGAGGTATGGGATGCTCTTCCCAATGAACTGATTTCAAATTCATTCAAAATCTACGATAAAACTGATATTCCAGTGATGATTCCATTGAAGTTGAGCTATAATTCTTCCTTTTGTGAATAAAATGTTGTTATCAAACTTATAGTCAATCACATTGAAAAATAGTGCCCCTCCCTCTAATAGAACCCCCCCCCCCTATAATAGTGCCCCCCTCTCGCAGAGGTATTGAAAAATATTGCCCCCGGGGGCACTAATAGAGAAAATACGGTATATTGATCTTTTGCCACGGCAGGCAGCATTGCAGGAATTCGGTGAGCATGAAAGAATGTCACCACAATTCGCCTTGCCGTCCCATCTCCTGTTTGATATCAGCATTTACTTGAATATGTTGTTTCATCTTTCAAACGGTGATGTATGAGTAAATAAATAAATATATAAAGTAAAATTTGATGTTAGAAACACAATGTCACCACAATTCGCCTTGCCGTCCCATCTCCTGTTTGATATCAGCATTTACTTGAATATGTTGTTTCATCTTTCAAACGGTGATGTATGAGTAAATAAATAAATATATAAAGTAAAATTTGATGTTAGAAACACATTTCTTATCTTTATTAGTACTATTAGAACGCCCATTCCTCCTCTGATAATCCCCATTGATAAATAGCGCTTCTCGCTTTGAGGGTAGAGTGATGAGGAATTTCCTTACAACTGACGAGGAAGAGGATGGTTGATTAAGGGTGATAGAACAAAAGTAGCGTAGTATTAGAGCATTTCCTAATCATTACCTATAACAGCACCCATGTATATGTATCTCATCAAATGGTGGTTTGAACCATAGCCGTTCAATTGTTTGGTAGTAATTGTTATTGCGAAATTGAAGAAACCTGAATAATGGCCCGAGAGGTGAGAAAACGTGGGAAAGTGAAAAGTTTTCGTGTTCTTATTTCGAAATTCTCATTTTGAACTGTTAATGTAATTAATTTGTCCTTTGAAATTCGTATAAAAATCAGAAAATAAAATGGCTGAGCTCATTCGCATTCTTCGTCGCTTCTCCTCTGGTGATCTGTCGACTCTGGGTTCGCTCTGCTCTTCTATTCATCGCTCTGAATTCTTTACCATCTCCCAAATATTAATGGCCAAATAGCTAGTATTTATCTGTTCATCTTTGCTTACTTCTTTTCAATTCTAGAAAAAAATGCTTCGCTTCTCGCTCCTCTTCTTGATTGGCTCGTTTTTTTTATTGTAAACTGTAGGAAAAAACTCTATTTCGACATATGTAAAAGAAACCAATGACACATAATTCTAAGGCATCCTTAGACGCTCGACATTACAGAAAAATTTGAAAATATGTACGCTTTCGCGATAATCATAAACAGGAAATGTCGCAACTTAGGACACAATTGCCTGATGAGCTTTTCAAAACTTTCCTTTAACGTTTACAACAGCAAATTCTTTTTTAGGGCAATAATGATTCAAGGTCCAATTGAAAATATATACAATCTTGTCTATTCAGTTGTACAATATCGTCTCTGAACACAATCATTATTTTTCATTATTTGTCTGCAGAGTGATATGAAAGTCATTGCTGTCAGATTGCCAACAAGTTGGTTAAGGAGTGGTAAAGTATGAAGGAGGCCAACGTAATGCAAACGCGACTGATTCTTCTTTTCCTTGCTTTCCTTCTCCAATTTCCACACCGCCCAAGTCAATAATGATTCCGCCTGTCTCTCGCATTATGTTTATTCTTCAAAATGATGATGATTCAGCACTTCTTTGAGAGAATGGAATGCGTTGTCCGCAAAACTTCATCCATGCTTAATAGAATAGCATTTAAGAGCGCCATTAATAGAGCTCCGCCAGTTTTGTCTCATTGTTTCTAAAGTTGTTTACAATTGCTTTTTTAGCGATATGATTCAATTACCCAACTACGATTAAATACTTCTTTCACTACTGCCTATCTGTTGACTCTCTTTCAATTCATCTGAATTCTTGCACAAATATTGCCGCTTAGAAAAAGCTATTCCAAAATCGTAATAATCGTAAAGTCTGCCTATATTTTTACCTGTTCATTGTTCTTTAGATGCTTCTCTTCTCTCATCTCTTCTTGGTTGTCGCGTTCACGCTCTTTTCGCTGGCTTCGGCTAGCAGCCCGATTTCGGTGACTTTCTCGCTGCACTGCCGTGACGGGTTGCTCAAGGATCCGAAGGCCACCGTCGAATTGTGGGAATACAACTACCTCAGCCGTCAGAAGAGTTTGACACCTAAACGATCTAAAGTATTAAATGATCTGCGTGCAGTAGTTGCATGAACATAGTAGAGTGTGCATTCTGCATTAAAAGAAGTAGCTTTAAAATCGCTGTGAATACAAAGTTTTTTATGTGTAATTATATTCTATATAGAATTAATTATTTTGATTTTAATAAATTACAGTTTAATATGTATTTTACAGAGCACAAGTATGTGACCCGACTGTCTGGCGATGTTCTTGCGGATGGCAAAACAAAGTACACGATCACAGGCAACGCCAACAACTGGTGGTTCCAATGGGTAAGCATGTTTGATTGATTCCTATTGTAATTACTGTCGTCTGACGAGCATAAGCTCGTAATCTAATGTTTGTTCAGGAGAAGTACTTCCTGAAGATACTTTTGTTGTAACAGGACAAAAGTACTTTCTGAAGATACTTCAGGACAACTACTTCCTGAAGATCGTCCACAGCTGCAGTGAGAACTGCCCAAAGAGCGTCATGTCATACGTCGCGGTCAGCCAAAACATGGGAGAGCTACCGATCGCTCTCTCTGCCTCCAACAACTACAAGGATTTGTACAACCGCTGTGTGTAGGGCACTTGAGGCCCCTTTCACTAGACCCATTCCCTCCACCGTTCTCCGTGGCCCCTTACTCGCCTCTCTCAAGTAATTGCTGCATAAATATTTCGCTGCTTACTTTTCTGTTTTCTTCTGCATAAACATTTGCATTACAGAAGAACCAAAACCACGTAAATTGGCTTGCTCTAAATATTGAGTATTTTTTTTAAATAATATACTGGTCTTATTACCCGATCTGAGTAGCGGCTCCAAAACACATAGATAGAGCCCGGTGTATTATTCTTTACACATTCGCTCCCCAGCCAATTGTGCAACAAGAAATGATAATTGGGAGAGAATGCGGAGGCGACGCAGCAATAAATCACAGCCCTACGTAAAGTTGGAAAGTTGGCGGTTAGAGAACTTGGAATACTCTTGCGAAAGGTAATGTAAAAAAAACCTTAGGAATGAGATAATTTAAAAAGCTATTTAAGGGAAGTCGTGAAATATTTTCTTTTTTTTTTGGAAAAATTATGAAATATTTTCATAATTTTTTATAAACGGTGGTTTTGAGCGTCGCGAACCATGTAAAAAGGAGAAGGGTTTGCCCTGCTTGATAGAGCTACTGATTCGTTTTCAGAATATGAAATGATTTGTATTCACGATGATTAATCCATTGCTCCTGTAGTTTGGCGGCGCCTTCGCGTCCAGAGATGTCGACGATTCGGAGGCCTTCTCTCTCGCTCCTCTCTCTGTCTCTCCCACACACTCTCAATAGCTCTCTCTCTCCCTTTGTCAGTTTGTCTCTCGTTCTCTCTCTCTCTGTTTCCTCTCTCATTCTGTCTCTCTCTCCCTCTCTCTCTCCTCTCCATCATCGAATTCCCCTCAGTTCTCTACTCTAGCCGTCTCGTCTTCGATACCTCCGATTGCGGCGATCGTTCACGGCGTTGACTACGTCCAGGATGACCGTGCCGTACTTGTGTTTGTAGCTTCGGGCCCTAATTGAGGATATTTATTATGAATAGGTTATCGACTGATGCCGGTTAAATACCGAGTGATTATCAGAGCTGGTAAATGGCCCAACAATTTTGGGCCGGTCCGGCCCATCGGGCCCAAGGTCTCGGCCCGCCCGGCCCGTGCCATTAGCGGGCCCTAGAATTTTAGGCCCGGCCCGGCCCAGCCCGAAGGCCCGTTTGAGACCGTTTTTCAAAAAATTCGTGTAAAAAATTCCGATAAACTACTGTGTAAATTAAAATCACTGATTATAGTTTTAGAAATGTATTACGCATTCTTCCATAATGTTGTCGTGTTTAGTCAGATATGTTATAACTGAATCATAAAATAAAAACAACATATTCATGTCGGCAATAAAGACTTTTTTTTAAACGCCGGGAAAAACTAACAGAAACAGGGAGACTAAAAGCGAACAAAACATCATCATGAACTCGTGCTGCTTGTACTTTGGCTTCTCGTGCTTGGGTTCCGAGACGGCGGGAAAAAACTTAAAAAAAAAACTCTCAACTGCTGCAATATTTTTTTTTCTAAATTATTAATTTTAAAGAAATAAAATGCATACCATTCATGCGCGCCTTGCCTCCCGGCATATTCTCATAGCCGACTTCCCAGGCGAACGGATCGTCCTAGGCGATTTTATATGATAAAGGAGTCGAGTAGAGTTGCTAATTAAGTTTCTTGTTAATTAGAATTTTATCAGTTACAATATTATTGCCTTTTTGATACAAATAAAAATATTTATACATATATATATTTTTCTTTGATTCGAACATTGATCGAAAAATGGAATTTTTGTTGTTGCACCGCATTTAGTATATGAGATAATATTTGAAGTCTCGTATAATTTTTTGTGCCCTGGTGGTTTTATGCGGATCACCGGCTAGTTACTTCTCAGCTGTCAATGTGACAGCGATCCTTAAATCGATATGCATCCATTTAAATAGAATTTATAGAATAGTTACTGTAATATGATTCTTATGGAAAAATGTTATTTAAATTATTTTTTTTTAGGAGAATGACGTCATCGGACTCTCGGTAGCTCCGCCCTCTTTTACGCCCCGCCCATTTTTCTTCGCCCCGCCCACCTCGCGCCAGATTCAGATGCTCTCTTCGTTAAACAATTCTAGTCCTTTTTTCTCTCTCTCTCTGAGTCCTCTCTTCTCTTTGAGTGAGTCTATGGGTGTGTGGCAATTAATTATAGCAGGGATTTTGAACGTGCAAAAGCAGTAGTTTTGTAGATAACAGAAAATATGTGTTACAGATGCTATTTATTATCAGCCTTAACATTGGCCCTTATCTTTTTTTTATCTGTGGTGACTCCTTGTATTTCATCCTAATATGATTTTTTTTCTCTCTATCATTCGAAAGGACAATAAAGTGTGTTTCCGTTAAAAAGGTTAGGACTCGACAAGATTATGTTGTTTTTAAAATAATCTATTAAAGCAGCAAGAAGTTCAACAGTAACATACTAGAATTTTCCTTACTATTGTAGTCTCTTCTCTCTAAATCGATCCCATGTATAATTGCCCTAGAGTCAGGCAAAAATGACATAAGATTGAGTGCTTTTTTGAACAGAAGTTTTAGTGAGGTTGTGTCCTTTTGGACGTCTTGAGCATGAATCACAACAGGTTATTAGAATCGGATGTCGCCTGCTTCTGCTGCTTCTCGTAGTGAGAGTTCGAGGAGAGCTGAGAAAGGAGAAGAAGAAGATCGGTATACAAAATAGCATCATTTTTTTCGGCTAGTCTATTTTGCTTTTCTTTTATTCTTTTAGGAAACAACGTGAAAAATGCTGTTTAAATGATATCATTAAAGATATATTTTTTTTTTCTTTGCCGCTTTTCAGATCAGCTCTTTTAGTATTGAAAAATTTCGTCGAGGACTCGGCGGCATTCTGGCGGAACATCGGCACGTTCATCTTGGCAAAAACAAAGATGTCAACTTCCTTCTCTCCTTTGTCTTTCTCACTCTCCCCTTACAGTCTCTCTCTCTCTCTCTCTCTCTCTCTCTCTCTTTCTTTCTCACTATCCTCTTTTTATTTCTCTTTCTCTCTCTCTCTTTTTCTTTCTCTCTCTCTGTCTCTCTCTCTATCTCTCTTTGTCTCTCTTTCACTCCCTATCTCTCTCCCTCTTTCTCTCTCTCCTCTCTCTCACTCTCCTCTCTCTCTCTTTCTCTCTCACTCTTTCCCCCTCTCTCTCCTCATCGACTTCCCCTCGGTTCTTCCCTCCCTTCGTCTCATCGTCGAACCCTCCGATAGCGGCGATCCGCGCGTTCACCGCGTTAATGACGTCCAGGATAGATATGTTGTAACTAAATAATTAAATAAAAATATCTTATGACAAAAAGAAAGATTGGTTTCATAAGGGCGAGAAAAATTAGGAAAAAAGGACGACAAAAAAAGCGAAACTTCATGAATTCCTGAATGGGCGTTGTATGCAGACTGCCTGAAAGGGAAAAGGTGGAGGTGGAATGGTCAGAGAGATAGAGAGAGAGACAGAGACAGAGACAGAGAGAGAGAGACAGAGACAGAGACAGAGAGAGAGAGAGAGAGCTATTGAGAGAGTGTGGGAGAGACAGACTGAGAGAGGAGAGAGACAGAAAGCCGCCGAATCTCAGCAAGTGAAGACGCCGCCAAACAACTGGAGCAATGGATCAATCACCGTGAACTTGAGTTGACCAACTGTCAAGTTTCGTTTGTTCGATCGAGCAGATATGATTGGTGTGGCGAAGTGGGTTACGCAATGGCCGGCAATCTTGTTTGTTCGAGCCCCAATCACACTTTTGCTGCGCTTTTGGATTTAAAATTTTTTACAAGTTCATTCCTAAAAAGTATTCCGATGCGCTGAAAGGACCTTTTCTTTCGAATTATCTTGTGTCTAATTTAGTGAGACAACATATGATTATTATGGGTACATAATTAGTAATAAAAAAAAAAGAAGAAATTTAGGAAACCGCTCATATCGCACGGGGTGTTAAGACGACACTTAGAAACACATCATGTCGAGAGAAGCTAATCTTAAGACCTGCGTTGAATACGGTATCACTAAATAAAGGGACGCTATGTTAAAAGATTTTAGTGCAGCATAAAAAACACTAGTACACCACTATTTCGAGTGAATGAGTAATAAAAAAAAAGAAGAAATGTAGGAAACCGCTCATATCGCACGGGGTGTTAAGACGACACTTAGAAACACATCATGTCGAGAGAAGCTAATCTTAAGACCTGCGTTGAATACGGTATCACTAAATAAAGGGACGCTATGTTAAAAGATTTTAGTGCAGCATAAAAAACACTAGTACACCACTATTTCGAGTGAATACGGTACCACTACATAAGTTTATCTAAGTGCCGCATTTTTGCGCTAACTCTCCGTGATCGTCTAAAATCGTACACAACAGCGCAGATCAATTGCAATTGTATGTTGGACGAATTCTCGTCGCTCGTTAATTCTATTTTTTCTATTCTATTCATCGATCGTTTGCATCTCAATAGCTGAGGCGAAGTCGCCGTAAATCAGCGAAATATCAACAGGGCACCAATCTTAACTATATAAACTCCTCTTTAGGAACGGAAATGGGCGTACAAGTCGTGTGTTAGATTTTTTGGACATTTTTTGTGCCTAAACATTTGAGCCATGCGATGCTTTCTGCACTCGTTCATTTGCATCACAATGCGCGTCTTTCTAAGTGTCAAATCGGATGAGCCGTGGGATGAAGGATGGCGGTGCTTGCAAAACCTCGAAAGCCCGATGCTTTTCTCCCGGGGTTGTCCTAACATGGAGAGGGTCCCCATTTGTTGTTTTTATTTATTTATACATCGAGACTTTACGCACGTCAGATCAACTGAGGAGGAGGACGAATCGGATACAAAGAGATGTAACGGCCGCAAACCACAGGGTCAACTGACGCTTTATTTTGAAAATGACTTATATGTATATTAAGATTCACTAGCGAGTCTTCACAGCCAATAAGGATGCGTTCTTAGGTCGCATTTGGTGATATAACTTCTCAATATTTAAATCTCCTTTTTTACTAGTTATACTTCATAACTACTCACCCTCCCTATTTCTAAAAGCAAAATCTCAGCTGATGGTTAGAAATTGTCTCAATTGAATACTTGGTGGTTTTCTTCGCATCCGCATTATATAAATACTATAAATTTTTAAGCGAACGCCGGTGCAGTGGTCATCAGATATTCTTTAAAAAAATTATTAATACCAATACATTCAAGGGAGAGAGAGAGAGCCATTGAGAGAGTGGGAGAGAGAGACGAAGTCAGAGAGAGAGAGAGACTGAGACAGAGAAAGAGAGACAGAGAGACAAAGCGAGAGAGAGAAAGAGGAAGGAGAGAGAAAGAGAATTACGGAGTGAGAGCTAGGTCCCTTGAGAGAGAGACGGAGAGAGAGAGAGAGAGAGAGAAACAATTTACATATTATAATTTTTTTGCTCGCTTACATTTCTTTCATGGCTTGTTCCGCAAGAATGCCGCCGAGTCCTCGACGGCTCTTCACGCGAAGGCGCCGCAAAACAACAGTAGCATTCGATCAGTTACTGTTAGAATTTCTTTCTTTCTCATTCGGTGCATTAACTTTTTCAATACTAAAAGAGTTGATCCGAAAATCGGCAAAGAAAAAAACCCTTCCCCTTTTGTAATGTTCTCGGGGCTAAAACCACCGACTAGTTGAATGTAGAATATATATCTTTAAAGATATCATTTAAACAGCTTTTTTCACGTTGTTTCCTAAAAGAATAAAAGAAAAACAAAATAGACTAGCCGGAAAAATGATGCTATTTTGTATACCGATCTTCTCCTTCTCCTTTCTCAGCTCTCCTCGAACTCTCACTACGAGAAGCAGCAGAAACAGGCGACATCCGATTCTAATAAACTGTTGTGATTCATGCTCAAGACGTCCAAAAGGACACAACCTCACTAAAACTTGTATTAAAAAAACACTCAATCTTATGGCATTTTTGACTGACTCAAGAGCAACAAGTATACATGGAATCGATTTAGAGAGAAGAGACTACAATAGTAAGGAAAATTTTAGTATGTTACTGTTGAACTTCTTGCTGCTTTAATAGATTATTTTAAAAACAACATAATCTTGTCGAGTACTAACGTTTAGAACGGAAAGACACTTTATTGTCCTTTCGAATGATAGACATAAAAAAATCATATTAGGATGAAATACAAGGAGTCACCACAGATAAAAAAAAGATAAGGGCCAATGTTAAGGCTGATAATAAATAGCATCTGTAATACATATTTTCTGTTATCTACATAACTACTGCTTTTGCACGTTCAAAGTCCCTGCTATAATTAATTAACACACACCCATAGACTCACTCAAAGAAAAGAGAGTACTCAGAGAGAGAGAGAAAAAAAGGACTAGAATTGTTTAACGAAGAGAGCATCTGAATCTGGCGAGGTGGGCGGGGCGAAGAAAAATGGGCGGGGCGTAAAAGAGGGCGGAGCTAACGAGAATCCGATGACGTCATTCTCCAAAAAAAAAATAAACAATTTAAATAACATTTTTCCATAAGAATAACTATTCTATAAATTCTATTTAAATGGATGCATATCGACCAAGGATCGGTTTCACATTGACAGCTGAGAGAGTAGCTAGCCGGTGATCCGCATAAAACCACCAGGGCACAAAAAATTGGACGAGACTTCAAATATTATCTCATATACTAAAAATGCGGTGCAACAATAACAAAAATTCCATGTTTCGATCAATGTTCGAATCAAAGAAAAATATATATATAAATATTTTTATTTGCATCAAAAAGGCAATAATATTGTAACTGATAAAATTCTAACTAACAAGAAACTTAATTAGCAACTCTACTCGACTCCTTTAGCATATAAAATCGCCTAGGACGATCCGTTCTACTGGGAAGTCGGCCATGAGAATATGCCGGGAGGCAAGGCGCGCATGAATGGTACAGTCAGTCCGCACCCGCCGTCTCGGAACCCAAGTACGAGAAGCCAAAGTACAAGAAGCACGAGTTCATGAAGAAGTTGTGTTCGCTTTAAGTCTCCCTTTTTCTGTTAGTTTTTCCCGGCGTTTAAAAAAAAGTCTTTATTGCCGACATGAATATGTTGTTTTTATTTTATGATTCAGTTATAACATATCTAACTAAACACGACAACATTATGGAAGAATGCATAATACATTTCTAAAACTATAATCAGTGATTTTAATTTACACAGTAGTTTATCGGAATTTTTTACACGAATTTTTGAAAAAAACGGGCTCAAACGGGCCTTCGGGCTGGGCAGGGCCGGGCCTAAAATTCTAGGGCCCGCTAATGGCACGGGCCGGGCGGGCTGAGACCTTGGGCCCGATGGGCCGGGCCGGCCCAAAATTGTTATGCCATTTACCGGCTCTGATAATCACTCGGTATTTAACCGGCATCAGTTGATAACCTATTCATAATAAATATCCTCAATTAGGGCCCGAAGCTACAAACACAAGTACGGCATGGTCATCCTGGACGTAGGTATCGAAGACGAGACGGCGGGAATGGAGAACTGAGGGGAAGTCGATGTTGGAGAGGAGAAAGAGAGAGGGAGAGAGAGACAGAATGAGAGAGGAAACAGAGAGAGAGAGAGAACGAGAGACAACCAGACAAAGGGAGAGAGAGCTATTGAGAGTGTGTGGGAGAGACAGAGAGAGGAGCGAGAGAGAAGGCCTCCGAATCGTAGACATCTCTGGACACGAATTCGCCGCCAAACTACAGGAGCAATGGATTAATCATCGTGAATAGAAATCATTTCATACACTGAAAACGAATCAGTATCAAGCAGGGCAAACACTTCTCCTTTTCACATGGTTCGCGACGCTCAAAACCACCGTTTATAAAAATTATGAAAATATTTCATAATTTTTCCAAAAAAAAAGAAAATATTTCACGACGTCCCTTAAATAGCTTTTTAAAAATTATCTCATTCCTAAGGTTTGGACATTACCTTTCGCAAGAGTATTCCAAGTTCTCTAACCGAAAACTTTACGTAGGGCTGTGATTTTCATTGCGTTTTGCCCAAGTACCTTCTCATGGCTGCGTCGCCCAATTATCATTTCTTGTTGCACAATTGGCTGGGGAGCGAATGGGTGAAGAATAATAAAAACACGCGTGAAGCGATCGCCCTGCAGTGGGAACAACCCGAAGTACTGCATGCCCCGCTAGTGCCGGCTTCATCAACGACGGCGCAGCGCAAACCGGGCTAACTAAGAGCCCCGCCTCGTTCTGTAGCGAGACGAACATCACCATCGCTTCCCTCTCATCCTTCAAAAACCAACAGAATCCGTCGCTCCGTCTTAATTCTATTGCTTACTTGTGTTTGCTTATCACTTTGCTTGATGATATATTGCCAATAAACCTCAGCTGATTACTTGTGTTGTGTGCAAGAGAAACATTGAAGAAGAATCTTGGCGCGGCAAACGCTGCTCTCCCTCTGACTGCCTTCTCTTCCTCTTCTTCATGGCAAAGCTCGCACAATGCTCAGAATGCTCAAACACGCCCGCTCGTTAATAACTATTGTCTTAGGAAAGAATGAATATTTAAAATGAACACTACCTTATTTACAGGGAACGACTGAATGAGTTAAAAACTCAATAATTCTTATTCGCTTGATTACAAGTTATCAGTTTTTAATAATGAAAAATTTCATTTAAATATTTTTCAAAACAATTTTTCCTATTCCATCTTTTATTTCTATCCAGATCCCCGAAAATAAAATTGTAGATTTAATCATTGATAAGTGATATCTCCAAATGAGATAGGAGCACACATCTTCATGTGAAGAATCGCCTAAAGCAACCGAATCTAAATATAAACCCGTTTCTAAATATATCATTTGTTGACCCCGTGGTTTGCGCCCGTTACATCACAATATGGTCGATGAGTCCATGAAATCATTTGATTTACACAAGTCTCTTTCTCTACTAAAATCCCTAACCTGACGAATTGGATAATCCATGGGATGCGGTGCTGGTGCAAGCTTTCCTCTGGTGGCCGTCCTACTGTGGACCTCAGTTCATTTGTTGCATTTTGTAATCTGCTCCCAATTGAAGTTCTATCGAAAGATTTCGAGAACTCATTGAATATATAGAGATGTAACAGGCGCAAGCCATAGGTTCAACAGGCGCTTTATTTTGAAAACGGTTTTCTTATTTAGATTAGGCGTATCTTCACAGCAAATCAAACTGCGAGGAGCTCATTTTGTGATGTCACTTATCAATGATTAGATCTCCTATTTTATTATTCCACGATGAGGATAGAGATAAAGCAATGGGACAAATTGTTGTAGAAAAAAAATGAAATTTTTTATAAACACCAACTGATAAATTATTATCAAATTATAAGGAATTATTCATTTTTTAACTAAATCATTTCTTCCCTATAAAACAAATCAACCTTTTTTAAAAATATTTTACTGTTTCCTAAGACAAAAGTCATTAGCAAGGATACACATGGAACCTTCTTAGTCGTCCGAGCCATACTTGGTACCAAGATTCTCGGCGGGCGGTAACTTATTTTCTCTATTTTAAACCCTCCCTCTATTGGAACAGTACTCCCTGGAAAATGCCATTGTAAAATACGTAGTACCTCTCCCTCTATTAGAACCCCTCTAATAGTCTAATACCTCGGTTCGAAACATAGCTCGAATGAATCGCATTTTTTTTCGTAAACAAACATTTTTAAAAATAAGCTAATTAATGGAGATGTTGCCAAAGAAATATACTTTCTCCAGATATCTACTCGGTGGTTTTGACCGCCGAGAACCAGGGAAAAACAGAAAGGATTCTTTTTTCTTCGCTGAATTCGGAGTAGAGAATACATGTATCTATGAAAAGGCCATCGATTGAATTTAAATAAAAACTAGAGGCTGGAGAGAAATGAACCAAAATGAACAAAGCGAGAGAGAGAGAGAGAGAGAGAGAAGAGAAAGAGAAAGAGATAGAGAGAGGGAGAGAGAGAAAGAGATGGAAATGGAGAGTGAGATGGAGATGGAGAGGGGGAGAGAGATAGAGCGAACGAGAGAGGGAGAGAGAGAATTGCTGCCCAAGATGACATCACTGCTGCGTCGCCTGAGCCTCCTCAGTGATCTTTTGTCTTCCCGCTCGTTATCAAGCTTAACCATCTATACCTCTCTCTCTATCACATGTATCATCTGCCTCTCACTCCTTCTCTCCCTCTATATCAAATTGTTGGTGGACGTCGACGAGGCGTCCGCTTCCTAATTTGGCCCTGATTAAGTATCTCTCTTACCTTTTCATCCTTTTTTATTTGTCTCTTTTCCTCTTTTTTTACAGTAATTTTTATTTATTAGATATAATACTTTTTTTTACCTTAATGCACTTAGGTGGTTTCCGTTCTGCTACGATTTCTTTAAGAGAAAATTTTTTTGTCAAGGCCGCTGCATAGCTCATAGTATCATGATTTTATTCATCTATTAACATTTTGGATTTATTATTATTATTATTATTGTTATTATTATTATATATATATATATATTTGTGTATATATATATATATATATATATATATATATATAATGTATTTTTGCTGAGGCGCTAGCGCCAGATGCGGCCGCCGCTCCGCTCTCATCCACTGAAACGGCACGCGACAGTCGATGCGAGATGCGTGTTGAGAGACTTAAAATCTACCGTAATCCTCAAGACAAAAGAGCACAGACAATAGGAGAGAGAGAAGCAAACTGCACAAAGTATGGAGTGATTTAAGAAAAGAACTTAAAAAAGTGACATTAAAAGAAAAGAGAAAGAGAGAGAGAATAACTAACCAATTTTATATAGTTTTATTTATTTTTATTTTAAATTATTTTGCTAATTATTAATTTAACTTTAATAATTTTTTTTGTTGCACCTCTTTTAGATATTTGAAGTGTCGTACAGTTGTTTGTGCCCTGGTTGTTTCATACTGATTGCCGGCTACTTATTCTCAGCTTTCAATGTAAAAGCGATGCAGGGGCGATCGGTGCCGATTTAAATAGAATTAATATAGAATGATTCTTGCGGAAAATGTTGTTTGAATTATTTGTTCATTTATGTATTTATTTCTCACCGCTTCCTCTCGTCGTTCGGCCTGTTGATCTTCGCCGTTGTCTGCGAGTTGATACGAGAAGAGCCATTGCCTAAATTGTTGCTTGTTTCTTTTCGTTCGACACTATTATCGTGTCCATTTCTCCAAGTAAGAAGAAGGACAATGACGTCATCGGTCTCCCTTTAGCTCCGCCCTCTTTTACGCCCCGCCCACCTCGCCAGCCACCCATGAATTCTAGTCCTTTCTTTCTAGTGACAATACATCTAAATATATGTAAAAACCGTTTTCAAACTGAAGCGTATTTTTACACTGCCGTTTGCACCCTCTCTCTGCTCCGCCTTCGGCACGTTGATGGGCGGCGCGAGCGTCGCCGGCGACAGCAGCAGCGGCTGAGTCGAGGGCGACGATGACGTCATTCCGAACGGTGACGTCATTAGCCCCGCCCCCGCGGCACCAGATGATGGCTCTTTCAATGACCAAATCTAAAGCGAAAAAATTTAGTTTGAAGCATTGGAAACAACAGCGAGACATAACATTGAAACTGAATAATGAGTTAAAATCTCAGCTTTGAATTCGCGCCTTTTTTGCCTGACTCACTTTACTTGACTTTTTTAGCGACGAGATCCGTTCGAATGGGACGTCGGCTACGAGAATCTGCCGGGCGGAAAGGCGCTCATCAATAGTGCCATATTTAAAATTGTTTAAAAAAAAGTTAACAAAATTGCAAATATTTAGGAGAAAGCGATAGTTCATGATGTGTGCTGTACATCATCATGGGAAAATAATTTTAAAAAAGAACAGCAAACATTTAGGCATCGGCTGATAAGCCTCCAATTGCACAAAACCAAGCGGCCGTAGGACGAGAGGAGCAGGAGAGAAAATTGTAAAAAAAAAATCCTTTTGACATAATAAAATTGCTTTTCGTCATTTTACCAGTTACATTTTATACGGCCATGAGAAGATACGGGAGAATCTTCCATCTAAATCGGAAAACATTCACAAGAAAAATCGAGTATATTAATTAGCAAATAAAGGAAAAGAAAAAGAGTTCAATCGCACAGAATATTCAAAGTAATCTATTCAGAATAAATCTAATCTTGAAAAAAATGGTGCACTACTCCAAATTGAGCTCCCTGAAGATTCTTGCTGCATCATTCGTCAGTTTGTTGTTGCTGGTGACTCCAACCATGTGCGAGAGGAGTCCGAGTGCCGGGGCAACCGGAGCCGGATACTTGAGGTTGAACAGCCAGTATGAAGCGATGAGAGTCAGCAGTCCTTGTACGAATCCACCTCGGACCTTGAAAAGGGCCTTGTTCGATACAATAAAGTGAAAAAAAATTCTTTTCTTGCTTTTGCTTTCCACCTGAAGCCGGTCTGCTTTGACAGTACTCTCTCTCTCTCTCTCTCTCTCTCTCTCTCTCTCTTTCTCACTTGCTTTCGCTTCCCCCTCTCTCTTGCTCTCCCGCGCTTTCTCTCTCTCTCTCTCTCTCTCTCTCTCTCGCTCTCTCTCTCTCTCTCTCTCTCTCTCTCTCTTTTCTTCTCCGCACATATGTTTTCTCTAATTTCCTTCGAATAAAAAGATGACTTTGCAGAAGACGCTAGGCGAGACATGACTCCCGTGTGCTTGATGTTATAGCTACTATTGGCGACAACGTTTTGTTTACAGAAAAATTATTTTTAAACGAATGAATGAGTTAAAAACTCAATAATTCATTACAATTTATCAGTTTTCAATTATGAAAAATTTCATTTTAATATTTTTCCAAACAATTTTTCCTGTACCATTTGTTTATCTCTATCCATATCACTGAAAAATAAAATTGGAGATTTAATCATTGATAAGTGATATCTCCAAATGAGATTGGAGCATACGTCTTAATTTGCAGCTACTGAATCTAATATACATATAACCCGGTTTCAAAATAAAGCATTAGCTGTCCCTGTGGTTTGCGCCCGTTACATATCATTATATCATCGATTAGTAATTTGATTCATTTGATTTGGAGTGGTCTCGTCGTCTACTAAAATCATTATCCTGACGAATTGGATAACCCGTGGGATGCGGTGGTGCTGCAAGCTTATCTCGTTGTAAGGGGGCCGTCCTACCGTGGACGTCACTTCATTTCTTGCTTTTTGTAATATCCGACTCATCAGATGTCGATCGAATAATTTCAAGAACTCATCGAACATATGTAGATCTAACGGGTGTAAACCACAGGGTTAATGGGCGCTTTATTTTGAAAACGGTTTGAGAGCTCATGCCTCATAAAGCAATGGGAGAAATTGTTGTTGAAAATATTTAAAATGAAATTTTTTTTTATATGCACAAACTGAAAAATTCTTATCAAATGATAAGAAATAATTGATTTTGTAACAGAATCATTCATTCCCAATATATAAACTAATCTACCATTTTTAAATATTTTACTCTTTCCTAGGACAAAAGATATTACCAAGGATGCATTTGGAACCGTACGAGTCGTCCTCGGTACCAAGATCCCGGGCTGGACGGTAACTGGTGAATGATGGCAGAGAGTGAGAGAGAGAGAGCGAGAGAGAGAAAGAGGGAAAAGGAGAGGAGAGAGAAAGAGTGAGCGAGAGAGCGAGAGAACGGGAGATAGAGAGATAAAGACAGTTAGAACTGTTCATAAATTGACATCACTGCTGCGGCGCCTGAGCCTCCTCAGTGACCTCCTGGTTCCCGCTCGCTGTCATTGGCATCCAGTGAGGGAGACGCATGGAGACATGCGTAGCCCATCGTGTCGCAGTCTCGCTCTCACATCTCCCCCTTTATCTATATTTCTCTACACTCCCTTTATTTCTCTCGCAGTCTATCTCATCCCTCTCTTTCTCTCAATTTCTCTTTCTCGCTCTATCTAGCGCTCTCTCTCTCTGTTCTCTCTCAATCCCATTTACCGTATGCCTGTCGCTCTCTCCCTCTTCCTCTCCCCCCACCTTGACCGCGCGACCACTCTCGTCGATGTGACAGAGTCATCTCTATAATCATTCTCTATATCTGATCATTTAAATATCTCTTTGTCTCCCTCTCTCTCTCCCTCCCTCTCTCTCTCTCTCTTTCTCTCTCTGGTCCCTCTCTCTTTTTCAGTCTCTTAAAAATAAAGTCTACCATTAACACCGTTCAAATTGTCCCTAGTGCCTGCGTCCGCCGCTCCGCTCTCGTCCACAGAAACAACCGCTGCCCAGTTACGTGTTGAAGGACTGGAAATTCTGCCCTCTCTCTATTCTTTCCTCCTTTCTTTCGAGTTTAATAATTCCATTTTATTTCAGTAAATTTTTCGATATTGTATGAAGTTAATATATCCAGTCGTTGATTTTGATTGCCGAGAAGCCTGCAAAAGGGGAAAGGTTTTTTGTATCTACGATAAATCTGCCATAAATCGGTTGAAATGTTCTTCATATTTTCTGACTGAATAGTCCGATGTGCGTCGGCATCCCCCATCTGCGACATCATTTTATTTTGATTGTTAATTTAACTTCTTTTGATATTTTGCTGCTATTTATCCCCAATAATATGTCAGTTATGGGTTCTTGTTTAGTTAGATATGCTATAACTAAACTATAAAGTAAAAACATATATCAACAACAAATATTTGTATTTCCCTGTTAGAACAAAAAATTAGGATAAAAATAGAATTTAAAAAAGCGAAGCACTCGCGCCGTTTGTACTTTGGCTTCTCGTGCTTGGGCTCCGAGACGGCGGCCTGCAAATGAAGGGGCGGCGGATGCGCATCACATTGAGTATTGATTTATTATCGATGATCATTTTTATTTTTACCCTTATTGCTGAGACTGAAAAGAATGTGACGTAATAATCTGTCTTTCTTTACCGACGACTGAGCATTTTATGACGAAATAATCCGTCAACTTTGACACTCCGTCATATTCCCTGACTGAATAATCCCTCGTGCGTCTTCTTCCCCCTCCGCCCGCGCCGTTCGTCTGCTCGTCTCTCTCACTCTCCCTCTCTCTCTCTCTCTTTCTCTCTCGCTTTCTATCTCTCTCCCTCTCTTCGCTCTCTCTCTTAATTAGATTTGTATTTAACGTCACATACATATTTTAATAATTAATTTACATTTTCTCTTTTTTTGTTGTTGTCATTGTGCCCTTACAATATATTAGATACTTAAAGGCTCATTCAATTTGAACAAGATTTTTGAACAAGACACTATTTCTTCAACTTGTGGTTTTGTGAATAAGCATGAGCTGTAAATGCAAGAGTGATACGTGGGCTTTTTGTGGGAGATGAAAACGAAAAGAATTTAATGATTACGGCAATTCTGTTCTGACCGGAAAGTGTGGATTTGTTTAATAAGGCAGCGAATAACATCACCGCTTGAAAGGTATAACCTCATATTCAAATAAATGCGGATATCACGCAGTAGATGGGACTGCAAGATGACTTGTGTATAGCCAATACATTTAATACTAAAAAGTTTAAATTAAAGTAAAAAATATATAATTATGAAAATTCAGGTCGGCCGAATGAAGGAGCCGGTCGACATGTGCGTTCTTCTCGAGGACTGTAATGAGCGGCCGCTCGACTTTGGCGCGTATCTCAAGGTGGGCCAAAAACTCACGTTTGAATTCGCGCCTTTTTGCCTGAGTCGAGGGCAAGAGAGCTTGCATGTGATTTAGAGAGACTCTACTGCAATAGACAGGAAAATGGCAAATATCAAACCATTGAGTTTCGCGCTCCTACGATCCCGGTGGATTACACACGCACGTGGGCTAGATAAGTTGAAGAAATAGTTTAGCTGCTGTTAAGCATGGAACGTGGATTTCCATTCACTTTTGCTCTCTATGGGAAAACACTTGACTAAAAAAAAGAACTAGATTGCAGTCCCTCCAATACGCCAGATTACGAGTTGCTGGATTCTCAAGAAATAATATACATTTTTACTCACCATCAGATTTATATCGGCAGAATAAACTATGTAACTAGGTGGTGGTTCGTACAATGTTCGATCGAAGAAAAATATATAAACATTTTCATTTGTATCAGAAAGACACACGAAATTATATTGTACCTAATAATATAATAATTAATTAGAAACTTAATTAGCAACTCTACTCGACTCCTTTAGCATCGAAATCCCCTATGACGATCCGTTCGACTGGGATATCGGATATGAGAATCTGCAGGGCGGAAATGCGCGCATGAATGGTACATGAAGAAAATTTTATTTGATTAAAAATTAATTAATTAATTATAACGATGTGGCATTTGAGAAAGAGTTTGCATTTTTTCTCAATATTTTGATTCAAATTCGCCGTTCGAGTTCTTGACAGGATGACGAAATAAACGTTTCCAAGTTAATATATGATACAGCGTCGCACCTCGGAGGTATGTATGTAATACTGTTGCATGATGGAAATTAATAAATTGAAAAAAGATCAATCTGCTGCATCTCGATAGAATTTAATGCTGTTATATCATGGGAAACAATTAGGAACGAAAAAAATGGGAAAAATTTCTTAACTGCTCGCCTCAAGTCGCTCACAGCGGCATAGATCAACCGGTCGAACGACGAGAGGAATAGGTGAGAAATAAATAAATAAATAACGTAAACAACATTTTCCACAAGAATCATACATATGTCCTTCACTATTCTATTAATTCTATTAACAGCTCCGCACCGAGTAACATATCGCTTTTCCATTGACAGCTAAGAATAACTAGCCGGCAATCAGTTTAAAACCACCAGCATACACATCTATTGTCAAAATTGGATGAACCTTCTACTATCTCATAAATAACAAGGGGAAAATGGCAGGAATTGCAGAAATAGATAAAAGTAAAACTAGTAATAAAAATAATAACATAAATAAACAATGTAATAAATGATTAAAATTAAAATTATTAATTAATTAAGCTAATTAATAATTTTTTTCAGAGTCCTCGAGACATATGCGCAGGGCGAAGAAGACGACGAGCAGACGACAACGCACGACGGACTATTCAGTCAGAATATATGACGAATTATTTGGTCAGAAAATCTGACGAATTAATTTGGTCAGAAAATCTAACGAATTAATTTGCTCGGAAAATATGACGAATTAATTTTGTCAGAAAGTTTGACTAATTATTTGGTCCGAAAGTATACAGTCGCCTAAAGAATGACGGAATATTCTGTTATTTTATCGATAATTAATCAGTTCAAACAATCTTTAACCATTCTGGGCAGTTTCAGATGCAAGCCGCAGTCTCACAGCCCAAGCAAGAGAAACCAAAGTTTTTTTGTATCCCCTTTTTCGCATTAGTTATTCGCTGCCTTATTAAACAAATCCACACTTTCCGGTCAGAACAGAATTGCCGTAATCATTAAATTCTTTTCGTTTTCATCTCCCACAAAAAGCTCACGTATCACTCTTGCATTTACAGCTCATGCTTATTCACAAAACCACAAGTTGAAGAAATAGTGTCTTGCTCAAAAATCTTGTTCAAATTGAATGAGCCTTTAAGTATCTAATATATTGTAAGGGCACAATGACAACAACAAAAAAAGAGAAAATGTAAATTAATTATTAAAATATGTATGTGACGTTAAATACAAATCTAATTAAGAGAGAGAGCGAAGAGAGGGAGAGAGATAGAAAGCGAGAGAGAAAGAGAGAGAGAGAGAGGGAGAGTGAGAGAGACGAGCAGACGAACGGCGCGGGCGGAGGAGGATGAAGACGCACGAGGGATTATTCAGTCAGGGAATATGACTGAGTGTCAAAGTTGACGGATTATTTCGTCATAAAATGCTCAGTCGTCGGTAAAGAAAGACAGATTATTACGTCACATTCTTTTCAGTCTCAGCAATAAGGGTAAAAATAAATATGATCATCGATAATAAATCAATACTCAATGTGGTGCGCATCCGCCGCCCCTTCATTTGCAGGCCGCCGTCTCGGAGCCCAAGCACGAGAAGCCAAAGTACAAACGGCGCGAGTGCTTCGCTTTTTTAAATTCTATTTTTATCCTAATTTTTTGTTCTAACAGGGAAATACAAATATTTGCTGTTGATATATGTTTTTACTTTATAGTTTAGTTATAGCATATCTAACTGAACAAGAACCCATAACTGACATATTATTGGGGATAAATAGCAGCAAAATATCAAAAGAAGTTAAATTAACAATCAAAATAAAATGATGTCGCAGATGGGGGATGCCGACGCACATCGGACTATTCAGTCAGAAAATATGTAGAACATTTCAACCGATTTATGGCAGATTTATCGTAGATACAAAAAAACCTTTCCCCTTTTGCAGGCTTCTCGGCAATCAAAACCAACGACTGGATATATTAACTTCATACAATATCAACGTGGTGAACAGTTCTAACTGTCTTTATCTCTCTATCTCCCGTTCTCTCGCTCTCTCGCTCACTCTTTCTCTCTCCTCTCCTTTTCCCTCTTTCTCTCTCTCGCTCTCTCTCTCTCACTCTCTGCCATCATTCACCAGTTACCGTCCAGCCCGGGATCTTGGTACCGAGGACGACTCGTACGGTTCCAAATGCATCCTTGCACACAAGAAAAAATACGTTTGCGATCGCGAAATCGCCATAGACTTGGGGCAAAAACACTTGAGAAATATAGATGTTGAAGAAAAAACACTTCGGTGCAGTAGTAAGAGTGAAGTGTTTTTCACCCCAGTGAATATAACTATTACGAACCCACATACTGAAATTGTGCTAATAAGTGGTACTTGCGTACTTGTCGTTCTTGCGCATTCAAGGATATAAGCGCCAAGAACCTTTCTTTCACTTGTTGTTTGATATTTTGATGTTTATTGTTAGTTAATTAAGTTACTTTAGATTGTTTTCATTCAGGAAGATGAGGTAGCAAGCAGGTCACGTTGTTTGTGCGACAATTGTGCGACCTTGCGCCGTGACCGGGACGAAAGGCTCGGTGGGTGTTTCAGCATAATTCTTTTATTTTTGGTATTTCATCTTTAGATTTAGATGACACTCTTAGATCTTTTATTAGTTAGTTGCGCAATATTTAGTATAACGTGCCCAATTTAAGTTGAAGTGTTTCTTGCACCGAGTTTTATTTTAAAATTTCAGTTTCTGTGAGCTTTTTCAGTTTTGAAGCCTCTTTCACGCGTCTTCTCTCAAGTGTGTACTCCATCCGCGAGGCCGGGGTACTTTAGGTTAGCAGCTGTGTATCTTTT
Organism: Allodiplogaster sudhausi; assembly: GCA_945643635.1. Taxonomy (NCBI): domain Eukaryota; kingdom Metazoa; phylum Nematoda; class Chromadorea; order Rhabditida; family Diplogasteridae; genus Allodiplogaster; species Allodiplogaster sudhausi. Next base: position 1,461,568 of record CALZFC010000032.1, on the reverse strand, counting down.
TTTCTTAATTCTTTTAAAGCTTATCACCAATTTCCTTATAAAATTCTTTTACTTTCACGTTTCTGCTCGTGTCGACTTTCTTGTGCGGACATCAACAACAAGTTATATTGCTGCTACAGGGAGCAACAAGTAAGTTCCATTTTTTCATAATTTGATTCTTTAAGAGTAGCTCAGTGAATTTGTCGGTTTGTCTCTGACTCCTTCAGGGAGTAGTAGTAAGTTAGAGCATATAGCTTTCGTAGCGTTTGGCAGATTCATAAAGATGCAAACCCTGCATTTTGCAGTTGTCAAGAGCTGCTATCTGGGTCAAGTTGTCGGTTCTTCTCTTGCTCCTATAAGGAGTACCAGGTGAGAACATGGAAGATTTAATAGATTATCATGTTTTAAGTTCCATTTTTTGGTAATTTTATTCTTTAAGAGTCGCTAACTCATAGAATTTGTCGGTTTGTCTCTGACTCCTTCAGGGAGCAGTAGTAAGTAGGAGCATATAGCTTTCGTAGCGTTTGGCAGATTCATAAAGTTGCAAACCCTGCATTTTGCAGTTGTCAAGAGCTGCTAGCTGGGTCAACTTGTCGGTTCTTCTCTTGCTCCTATAGGGAGTACCAGGTGAGATCCTAAAAGCATTATATAGCGTTATATATTTGTTCCATTCAGGCAACTTTTATGACTTAATTCTTTAAATGTATTTTATATTGACATTGAGTAAATTAATATAGATTAAAGCTTAATATACTGTAACATAATTACTAAAAATAAGTATTTATCGAAATTAATTTGATCGTAGGGGCTGCACGATTCACATCATCACGCACACGGAGGAGAGGAGCCTTTTCTTCATGTGGAAGGTTAGTATTTTTTTTTGTTTTTGAATATTGTTTCTTTTATAGTAAAAAGAAACCTCTAAATTTGTATTCCTTATAGTTTTGATAGTTTATTTGGCAGTTTTATTAACATCTTAACCTATTAGTTTTGCAGTTGTGAAGAGTTGCTGCGGCAGTCATCTTCCCGAGCAAGTACTTAGAGTACGCTATGTAATTTTTTTTAAAAATATAAATGATTTCTCTATTTTTAACATTGATTAATTATTCTCCTGTTTGTTTGAATGGAGAAAATAAAACATTACTTCCATTTCTTCATTCACTGTTTACTGGAAGATGTTAGATTAATTACAACTTCTTACGACTAATTACGACTCCACGATTACCCACTCCTTGGTTCATTCCCAAGCGAAATTGAAGAAATCACCGTCTACATTTCTCATCCGGTTATCAGTAAAATTGATTGTCAACAAAGTGGCACAAGATATTCATTTGTATACTTATAGAGCAGTGACAGTTTGAGCATCTCTAGCTCATCTCATGGTACCGTTAGCCGGGTGAGCAGGATTACTTTTCGACATAAATACCTTCTTTTTTAATATGGCTGCAGAAAAGTATTTATTCTAGAAGCAATCTTATCTCCACTCCAGTCTGACAACTCGTCGCCTTTTTCTGATGACAACGATGTCGATGTTGAAGCGGTACATCCTGAAATAGAAGACGAGGTAGAGCTGAAGACATCTCCTGCGGCAGCCCTTAACGGATGTAGCGCCTCATTTCTGCTAAATGGTGCGGAATGTTTAGTTTTTATTCATCAGAGAACTCGCTTTAGAGACACACATTGGTGATCAAACTAGAAAGTTTCAGCTCGCAATGTTTCCCGAACTCGAGAGACAGCTGTATACAGGCTCAACGATATGCTGAACAAGTCATCATTGCTAGGTTCTCGTTCCTTTTTATCTAAAAATACGATTAGTTTCAAATGAACACTACAAGATTTAGATGTACTCGATGGCCTTCGCGACAGTGATGCAATCCTGATGTCGTTGCAAGAGGGCGACATAACAGAAGAATATCGTTCCGAGTTGAGAAGACTGCTGGTTCGAAGAGTCGGAGAGTTTGTTATGGCTCATGCGGATAAGTCAGTGAATTACATTGTTTAAAATTTTTTTTATAATATATTCTTAGCAAAAACCGACCAACCACTGGAGAAATAGCGACTTTTTTCGATCGGATAATGGCGGAGTATCCTAAGATTAACAGGGTTATACTTTGAATGTTCAAATTTGCCCACATTGGTTATGGCATTCTCGAATTTCAGTTTCCGTTTGTTGGTTCGAATAGGGGCTATCTCATCGTCTTCGTCTTCAACCGTCGGCAGCGCATGGCGAAACATGGCGTGCTTACTCTTCGTCCGTACAAAAGGAAGATACGAGATAAGGCAGTCAACTTTGATGCTGAAAGATTGACGTGTGAGGAGCTTCGCCCCGCTCCCGATGGATCGGATGCAACACAGCAGCTTCTTGACCAGACAAGGTTGCAATTTTATTTCGCTATTAATTTCATATTTTTGTTTCCCAGAACAGAATTCATAGGAAAACCCTAACCATATATTGTTAGCCAAAATAATAAATAAATTATGGAACGTTCTTTCAATTAAAATAAATATTGTTCATTGTTGCTTTAAAAGTAAATCACATGTAGAACGTATCGGCTACACTTGTGCCGGGAGAAGGGACCCACAGCAGCAATTCAAGCCATTCGCCAACTCGCGTCTCCTAAGCAGGTTAGCAATCACAATCAGTTCTTTTGATAACTATCTTTCACATTATTTAAGTAATTATCCCGCAACTTCTTCAGTTACTCTCCGACTTTGACTACGGATTCAACGTAGATTCTCGGGAATTCATCAGCAAATGGCCTCGCATTCGTGACTTCCTCAACAATCTCTTCGAAACTAACTTATCATTGGTTGAAAGGACATCAATTTCAGCACTGAACACCATTCCTGGCTCAGGTTAGAAAGTAAAACCCATTTTCTATTAATATAAAAATTACAATTATAAAAAAGCTTTTTAATTTCACAACTCTGATTGAAGTTGTTCTATTTGCAGTAGATGATCTTTTTCTAGAGAACGATTCCTTTGGCGCCGTGCTCGCTGCTATGGCTTACTTCAAGAAGTACTGCAAGCGCAAGCAGATGATTCGAGTTGGCCGGTTCTTCTCCACCTTTTTCGTTAGTCAAACACTTTTGTTTTGTGTAATGACATTCATCTTTTTATTGGGGGATGCATTACTGAAATTGATGAAAGTTTTTCATAATTATCATTTTGTTTTGTTATCAGCGAGAGCCCGACGCTGATCATGTCACGCGCAAGCTATGTGCGATGAACTTTCGCCAACCACTCGTCGTCATGTACGGCCAAAGCAGGACACAATTCTCGGTTTTTTGCAATGCCAGTTATTATCGCTTTGCTTCTTTTTATTATAGCATACTTGATTCTTTAAATATATAATATACGTTGATATTTATTACATTGACTCATTTATGTTTCACTTTATCTGTCTATGAAACTTATTATATTAACAAATTTCTCTATTTTTAGGGTGTCGAAATCCTGTGCGGTGAGTCCTTCATCGAGGCGGTGACCGTAGCTTTGGCCTGCCACTTCATCTTCAACCTGCGGTTTGACTCGGAGATAGCAGACATCTGGGGACTCTTCTCTCTGCTTGCTGGTGCACCCTGCACTGTGAAGTCCAACACTTCCATTAACCTCGCCAACAAAATCATAGAGTCCCTTTGCTGATATTTAAGCACACAAAAGACGTATGAAGAGAGTATTAAGAATAGAGAATACTAATGATAAATAATATTTATCCGTGTTTGTTAAAATTGCTTCCCTTTGTTGTTCTCGGTTTCATTAAACCAAGATTGTTACTCTCCTAGGTTGTTATCTAATACGTGTTGCAATTTACTTGGTGCTAACATGCTTTCTTCACCTTATGGGTCCTTGTTGACGATAAACCTTGTTGCTTTTTGTCGTTCCCCTGTTCCTGGATACACAATGAAAAGAAAGCGTGACATATCGATTGCCTAGCCTAGCAGAAGAGGAAGAAGGGGGCGGGGCTGCTGCGCTTGTTCGGAAAAACACTTGCGGCAGATGTTATTCGCGCCGAGCTGAATTTAATTGTTTTTGACCAGTGAATAAGGGATTTAATAGTTATTGAGCACTGGACTTGAAGGACTAGTTTTATGTTCCTCAGTTTGAGTGTTTAAACTCTCACGGCCTACCACAACAGATAAAACACTTGCCGGTACTACTAGTCGTAATTGTTTTTTTTCTTGTGTGTGGTAATATCTTTTGTCCTAGGAAAGAGTAAAATATTTAAAAATGGTAGATTAGTTTATATATTGGGAATGAATGATTCTGTTACAAAATCAATTATTTCTTATCATTTGATACGAATTTTTCAGTTTGTGCATATAAAAAAAATTTCATTTTAAATATTGTCAACAACAATTTCTCCCATTGCTTTATGAGGCATGAGCTCTCAAACCGTTTTCAAAATAAAGCGCCCATTAACCCTGTGGTTTACACCCGTTAGAACTACATATGTTCGATGAGTTCTTGAAATTATTCGATCGACATCTGATGAGTCGGATATTACAAAAAGTAAGAAATGAAGTGACGTCCACGGTAGGACGGCCCCCTTACAACGAGATAAGCTTGCAGCACCACCGCATCCCACGGGTTATCCAATTCGTCAGGATAATGATTTTAGTAGACGACGAGACCACTCCAAATCAAATGAATTAAAGGACTAATCGATGATATAATGATATGTAACGGGCGCAAACCACAGGCACAACTAATGCTTTATTTTGAAACCGGGTTATATGTATATTAGATTCAGTAGCTGCAAATTAAGACGTATGCTCCAATCTCATTTGGAGATATCACTTATCATTTGGAGATATCACTCACTCACTTATCAATGATTAAATCTCCAATTTTATTTTTCAGTGATATGGATAGAGATAAACAAATGGTACAGGAAAAATTGTTTGGAAAAATATTAAAATGAAATTTTTCATAATTAAAAACTGATAAATTGCAATGACGCGATTAAGAATTATTGAGTTTTTAACTCATTCATTCGTTCTCTATAAATAAGGTAGTGTTCATTTTAAATGTTTCATTCTCTCCTAAAACAATAGTTATTAGCGAGAAAGAATGTTTGAGCATTTTTGTGTCTCGTGCGGGCTTTGCCATGAAGACGAGGAAGAGAAGGCACAGTCAGAGGGAGTGCAGCGTTTGCCGCGCCAAGATTCGTCTTCAATGTTTCTCTTTCTCTTGCACACAATCTGCTGAGGTTTATTGGCAATGTAAAGCGACAAGCAAATACAAGTGAGCAATACAGATAAGATGGAGCTTGGGGTTCAGTGGTTTTTGACCGATATGAGGGAAGAGACGGTGGGTGATCTTCGTCTCGCTACAGAACGGGGAGGGGCTTAGTTAGCCCATGTTCCACTTAAGTTTTGCGGCGGCACCCATAAATCTCTTCACACGTGCTCCGTCGGTTGCTCCGACTTCACGCTTGAGCACTCGCGCGTCAGCGACGTTCCTGCAACAAAACTTCATTCTGTATTATTTGCTTCATAAATTCCACTCTAACATTGTTCTTGCTTAAATTAATAGCAAAATGGGAAAAAAGAAATATATCAATGAATAAGGTGCTGCCAAATTCGAACATTATAGTCCTTAAGCCATCTCAATATTTGGAATTAAGGAAATAATACAGGGCTGAATGGAATAGGGACAAACCCATTTCAAATAAATATTAACACCAACTTCGAAGTACTCCTTCAAGTTGGAAATAAGAAGTTGACTGACGAGAGCGTGACGACTGCGAGGAGCGCGAGCAGGAGGATGAGGATGCGCATCGTAAGTGTTTGAAGATTTGTTGCTGTACCACTGCGCTGTCACAGGTCATATATAGTACACCCGATCGCTTACCACACCCCTTTTCGCTGAAGTTGATAAAAAGAAAAACCAATCTCACTCTCTGTCTCTCTGTCTCTCCTCCCTCTCTCTCTGTCTCTCTCTGTATCTCCCCCTATCTCTCTCTCTCTCTCTCTCTGTCTCTCTCTCTGTCTCTCCCCCTCTCTCTCTGTCTCTCTCTGTCTCTCCCCCTCTCTCTCTCTCTCTGTCTGTCTGTCTCTCTCTCTCTGCCAATTAAGGCAGTCAATTCTTCTTGTGACCTTTTCACTCATTCGGCAAACTCTCCATTTTTATAGCCATGCATGGCCATGCAAGTTCGTTATCAAGTACATATCATTTGCAGTTTTCTTCTCATTCCTGCGTTATTTGCTCTTCTTTGGACTTTATATTTTCTAATTCACAGTTTCTCTCCTCTCTCATTACATTGTAGCACTCTGCCCGAATTGAAAGTCCAAGATTCACGAGAAATTTGCACCCAAAAAAAGTAATTCAAGATACACAAATGTAGTGTTAATCCGCGACTAAGAAAGAGAAACGAATGAGAAAATGGAAATATGCTTTGAGAGAGCTTGCCGAGTTCTCTAACTATAGTTGTAAGCTCTTTACTTTCTAGAAATTCTCGGTTCTCACCCTATAATAATACAAATTTAACACTAATATTTGAAATTGTTTTGAAGGGTAAAATTCGTAATGCTTTAGACAAAAGGTTCTGTTACATTTCTCCTCTGCCATTAATGCTGGACGAGGGCGTCTACCCCTTGACCAATCGACATCACAAGACAATGCTCCTAATTCTGCCAACTGCCCGTAATTATTCACGTGACGGTTTCACTTTTGCCCACCAACTCTCCGTTTATCCTTTCTTGCATTGCCTGGCAAGTTCGTTATCAAATGATTTTGTTTTAACTTCGGCTCGAGAAAGGTAACAACGTTTCAGCAGAATTATATCTGGCGTGAGTGAGAGAGAATGGAATTTTGATCATTCTTTTCTCGCTAGTCTCATTTATTTCATGGTTCTCTTTCATGGTATTTCATGGAGAAAGACATTTTCACCCGACCGGCACCGAACCACTACCCCGCGCACCCCACACCCAAGCCACTACCACCACACTACCCGCCCTAGCGAACTGAATGTTGAAGAACATTTCCAGATGAAAATGGCGGCGCCCATAGAGAACGTTGCGAAGAGAATGGAGAGAGAGAGAGAGACAGAAAGACGAAAGAGACAGAGTAAAAGAGAGAGAGAGAGAGAGAGAGAACTCTACGAACTCGGTCTCTACATCTGTGCCAATTTGGTTGTAAGAGCCAAAAGGTTTTTTTCGAGAGTTTTACTGCTCAACGTGAATTATGTTGCGTCTCTCTCTATCCTATATTGTTCTACAGAAAAAGGCGGTTCTTTTGAGCTATTTAATGTTGCATAAAAGTAAGTCTGAACGATTTCCGCACTCGAGGTCTGAGAAATAAAATACGCCCCAGTTTTGCGTTTCTTTTGAGAAAATCACTTAGAGAGAGTTCATAAGTTGCGTCTCTCTCTATCCTATATTGTTCTACAGAAAAAGGCGGTTCTTTTGTGCTATTTAATGTTGTATAAAAGTAATTCTGAACCACATCCGAGGTCTGAGAACAAAATAATTTGGCAAAATAAACAAAATATCTAACGCTGCGAGATAGAAATAGAGTTGTACATGCTTTCTCATGTTCTCTCCCTCTCTTTCCTTCTTCCTTTCTTTCTTGCATTCTTGTTTCTTTCCCTCTCACCCTTTCTTCTCTCTCCTCTCTCTCTCTCTCTCTCTCCACAGGTACATGCCTGTCTATGTTCATTTGCGTGCATTTGCATCCTATCCTCTTTCACTTCTGATTCATCTGTTAATCGATTTGCATGTGTATGTCCTTCAACACTTTAGAACAGCATCATTATTTCATTACGCAACTAATCTGAAGCAACTTTAACAATCTAAACGGGCCTTTCAAGATATGTAACAAGTAAAGTCTACAAATAGGAATTTTTTACCTATAATATGGAGAAAGAAATAATGCACAAGAAATTCCACTTCAGAAATATATATATAAAGATAACTTCCATCTAAATCGGAAAACATTCACAAGAAAAATCGAGTATATTAATTAGCAAATAAAGGAAAAGAAAAAGAGTTCAATCGCACAGAATATTCAAAGTAATCTATTCAGAATAAATCTAATCTTGAAAAAAATGGTGCACTACTCCAAATTGAGCTCCCTGAAGATTCTTGCTGCATCATTCGTCAGTTTGTTGTTGCTGGTGACTCCAACCATGTGCGAGAGGAGTCCGAGTGCCGGGGCAACCGGAGCCGGAAACTTGAGGTTGAACAGCCAGTATGAAGCGATGAGAGTCAGCAGTCCTTGTACGAATCCACCTCGGACCTTGAAAAGGGCCTTGTTCGATACAATAAAGTGAAAAAAAATTCTTTTCTTGCTTTTGCTTTCCACCTGAAGCCGGTCTGCTTTGACAGTACTCTCTCTCTCTCTCTCTCTCTCTCTCTCTCTCTCTTTCTCACTTGCTTTCGCTTCCCCCTCTCTCTTGCTCTCCCGCGCTTTCTCTCTCTCTCTCTCTCGCTCTCTCTCTCTCTCTCTCTCTCTCTCTCTCTTTTCTTCTCCGCACATATGTTTTCTCTAATTTCCTTCGAATAAAAAGATGACTTTGCAGAAGACGCTAGGCGAGACATGACTCCCGTGTGCTTGATGTTATAGCTACTATTGGCGACAACGTTTTGTTTACAGAAAAATTATTTTTAAACGAATGAATGAGTTAAAAACTCAATAATTCATTACAATTTATCAGTTTTCAATTATGAAAAATTTCATTTTAATATTTTTCCAAACAATTTTTCCTGTACCATTTGTTTATCTCTATCCATATCACTGAAAAATAAAATTGGAGATTTAATCATTGATAAGTGATATCTCCAAATGAGATTGGAGCATACGTCTTAATTTGCAGCTACTGAATCTAATATACATATAACCCGGTTTCAAAATAAAGCATTAGCTGTCCCTGTGGTTTGCGCCCGTTACATATCATTATATCATCGATTAGTAATTTGATTGACATCACTGCTGCGGCGCCTGAACCTCCTCAGTGACCTCCTGGTTCCCGCTCGCTGTCATTGGCATCCAGTGAGGGAGACGCATGGAGACATGCGTAGCCCATCGTGTCGCAGTCTCGCTCTCACATCTCCCCCTTTATCTATATTTCTCTACACTCCCTTTATTTCTCTCGCAGTCTATCTCATCCCTCTCTTTCTCTCAATTTCTCTTTCTCGCTCTATCTAGCGCTCTCTCTCTCTGTTCTCTCTCAATCCCATTTACCGTATGCCAGTCGCTCTCTCCCTCTTCCTCTCCCCCCACCTTGACCGCGCGACCACTCTCGTCGATGTGACAGAGTCATCTCTATAATCATTCTCTATATCTGATCATTTAAATATCTCTTTGTCTCCCTCTCTCTCTCCCTCCCTCTCTCTCTCTCTCTTTCTCTCTCTGGTCCCTCTCTCTTTTTCAGTCTCTTAAAAATAAAGTCTACCATTAACACCGTTCAAATTGTCCCTAGTGCCTGCGTCCGCCGCTCCGCTCTCGTCCACAGAAACAACCGCTGCCCAGTTACGTGTTGAAGGACTGGAAATTCTGCCCTCTCTCTATTCTTTCCTCCTTTCTTTCGAGTTTAATAATTCCATTTTATTTCAGTAAATTTTTCGATATTGTATGAAGTTAATATATCCAGTCGTTGATTTTGATTGCCGAGAAGCCTGCAAAAGGGGAAAGGTTTTTTGTATCTACGATAAATCTGCCATAAATCGGTTGAAATGTTCTTCATATTTTCTGACTGAATAGTCCGATGTGCGTCGGCATCCCCCATCTGCGACATCATTTTATTTTGATTGTTAATTTAACTTCTTTTGATATTTTGCTGCTATTTATCCCCAATAATATGTCAGTTATGGGTTCTTGTTTAGTTAGATATGCTATAACTAAACTATAAAGTAAAAACATATATCAACAACAAATATTTGTATTTCCCTGTTAGAACAAAAAATTAGGATAAAAATAGAATTTAAAAAAGCGAAGCACTCGCGCCGTTTGTACTTTGGCTTCTCGTGCTTGGGCTCCGAGACGGCGGCCTGCAAATGAAGGGGCGGCGGATGCGCATCACATTGAGTATTGATTTATTATCGATGATCATTTTTATTTTTACCCTTATTGCTGAGACTGAAAAGAATGTGACGTAATAATCTGTCTTTCTTTACCGACGACTGAGCATTTTATGACGAAATAATCCGTCAACTTTGACACTCCGTCATATTCCCTGACTGAATAATCCCTCGTGCGTCTTCTTCCCCCTCCGCCCGCGCCGTTCGTCTGCTCGTCTCTCTCACTCTCCCTCTCTCTCTCTCTCTTTCTCTCTCGCTTTCTATCTCTCTCCCTCTCTTCGCTCTCTCTCTTAATTAGATTTGTATTTAACGTCACATACATATTTTAATAATTAATTTACATTTTCTCTTTTTTTGTTGTTGTCATTGTGCCCTTACAATATATTAGATACTTAAAGGCTCATTCAATTTGAACAAGATTTTTGAACAAGACACTATTTCTTCAACTTGTGGTTTTGTGAATAAGCATGAGCTGTAAATGCAAGAGTGATACGTGGGCTTTTTGTGGGAGATGAAAACGAAAAGAATTTAATGATTACGGCAATTCTGTTCTGACCGGAAAGTGTGGATTTGTTTAATAAGGCAGCGAATAACATCACCGCTTGAAAGGTATAACCTCATATTCAAATAAATGCGGATATCACGCAGTAGATGGGACTGCAAGATGACTTGTGTATAGCCAATACATTTAATACTAAAAAGTTTAAATTAAAGTAAAAAATATATAATTATGAAAATTCAGGTCGGCCGAATGAAGGAGCCGGTCGACATGTGCGTTCTTCTCGAGGACTGTAATGAGCGGCCGCTCGACTTTGGCGCGTATCTCAAGGTGGGCCAAAAACTCACGTTTGAATTCGCGCCTTTTTGCCTGAGTCGAGGGCAAGAGAGCTTGCATGTGATTTAGAGAGACTCTACTGCAATAGACAGGAAAATGGCAAATATCAAACCATTGAGTTTCGCGCTCCTACGATCCCGGTGGATTACACACGCACGTGGGCTAGATAAGTTGAAGAAATAGTTTAGCTGCTGTTAAGCATGGAACGTGGATTTCCATTCACTTTTGCTCTCTATGGGAAAACACTTGACTAAAAAAAAGAACTAGATTGCAGTCCCTCCAATACGCCAGATTACGAGTTGCTGGATTCTCAAGAAATAATATACATTTTTACTCACCATCAGATTTATATCGGCAGAATAAACTATGTAACTAGGTGGTGGTTCGTACAATGTTCGATCGAAGAAAAATATATAAACATTTTCATTTGTATCAGAAAGACACACGAAATTATATTGTACCTAATAATATAATAATTAATTAGAAACTTAATTAGCAACTCTACTCGACTCCTTTAGCATCGAAATCCCCTATGACGATCCGTTCGACTGGGATATCGGATATGAGAATCTGCAGGGCGGAAATGCGCGCATGAATGGTACATGAAGAAAATTTTATTTGATTAAAAATTAATTAATTAATTATAACGATGTGGCATTTGAGAAAGAGTTTGCATTTTTTCTCAATATTTTGATTCAAATTCGCCGTTCGAGTTCTTGACAGGATGACGAAATAAACGTTTCCAAGTTAATATATGATACAGCGTCGCACCTCGGAGGTATGTATGTAATACTGTTGCATGATGGAAATTAATAAATTGAAAAAAGATCAATCTGCTGCATCTCGATAGAATTTAATGCTGTTATATCATGGGAAACAATTAGGAACGAAAAAAATGGGAAAAATTTCTTAACTGCTCGCCTCAAGTCGCTCACAGCGGCATAGATCAACCGGTCGAACGACGAGAGGAATAGGTGAGAAATAAATAAATAAATAACGTAAACAACATTTTCCACAAGAATCATACATATGTCCTTCACTATTCTATTAATTCTATTAACAGCTCCGCACCGAGTAACATATCGCTTTTCCATTGACAGCTAAGAATAACTAGCCGGCAATCAGTTTAAAACCACCAGCATACACATCTATTGTCAAAATTGGATGAACCTTCTACTATCTCATAAATAACAAGGGGAAAATGGCAGGAATTGCAGAAATAGATAAAAGTAAAACTAGTAATAAAAATAATAACATAAATAAACAATGTAATAAATGATTAAAATTAAAATTATTAATTAATTAAGCTAATTAATAATTTTTTTCAGAGTCCTCGAGACATATGCGCAGGGCGAAGAAGACGACGAGCAGACGACAACGCACGACGGACTATTCAGTCAGAATATATGACGAATTATTTGGTCAGAAAATCTGACGAATTAATTTGGTCAGAAAATCTAACGAATTAATTTGCTCGGAAAATATGACGAATTAATTTTGTCAGAAAGTTTGACTAATTATTTGGTCCGAAAGTATACAGTCGCCTAAAGAATGACGGAATATTCTGTTATTTTATCGATAATTAATCAGTTCAAACAATCTTTAACCATTCTGGGCAGTTTCAGATGCAAGCCGCAGTCTCACAGCCCAAGCAAGAGAAACCAAAGTTTTTTTGTATCCCCTTTTTCGCATTAGTTATTCGCTGCCTTATTAAACAAATCCACACTTTCCGGTCAGAACAGAATTGCCGTAATCATTAAATTCTTTTCGTTTTCATCTCCCACAAAAAGCTCACGTATCACTCTTGCATTTACAGCTCATGCTTATTCACAAAACCACAAGTTGAAGAAATAGTGTCTTGCTCAAAAATCTTGTTCAAATTGAATGAGCCTTTAAGTATCTAATATATTGTAAGGGCACAATGACAACAACAAAAAAAGAGAAAATGTAAATTAATTATTAAAATATGTATGTGACGTTAAATACAAATCTAATTAAGAGAGAGAGCGAAGAGAGGGAGAGAGATAGAAAGCGAGAGAGAAAGAGAGAGAGAGAGAGGGAGAGTGAGAGAGACGAGCAGACGAACGGCGCGGGCGGAGGAGGATGAAGACGCACGAGGGATTATTCAGTCAGGGAATATGACTGAGTGTCAAAGTTGACGGATTATTTCGTCATAAAATGCTCAGTCGTCGGTAAAGAAAGACAGATTATTACGTCACATTCTTTTCAGTCTCAGCAATAAGGGTAAAAATAAATATGATCATCGATAATAAATCAATACTCAATGTGGTGCGCATCCGCCGCCCCTTCATTTGCAGGCCGCCGTCTCGGAGCCCAAGCACGAGAAGCCAAAGTACAAACGGCGCGAGTGCTTCGCTTTTTTAAATTCTATTTTTATCCTAATTTTTTGTTCTAACAGGGAAATACAAATATTTGCTGTTGATATATGTTTTTACTTTATAGTTTAGTTATAGCATATCTAACTGAACAAGAACCCATAACTGACATATTATTGGGGATAAATAGCAGCAAAATATCAAAAGAAGTTAAATTAACAATCAAAATAAAATGATGTCGCAGATGGGGGATGCCGACGCACATCGGACTATTCAGTCAGAAAATATGTAGAACATTTCAACCGATTTATGGCAGATTTATCGTAGATACAAAAAAACCTTTCCCCTTTTGCAGGCTTCTCGGCAATCAAAACCAACGACTGGATATATTAACTTCATACAATATCAACGTGGTGAACAGTTCTAACTGTCTTTATCTCTCTATCTCCCGTTCTCTCGCTCTCTCGCTCACTCTTTCTCTCTCCTCTCCTTTTCCCTCTTTCTCTCTCTCGCTCTCTCTCTCTCACTCTCTGCCATCATTCACCAGTTACCGTCCAGCCCGGGATCTTGGTACCGAGGACGACTCGTACGGTTCCAAATGCATCCTTGCACACAAGAAAAAATACGTTTGCGATCGCGAAATCGCCATAGACTTGGGGCAAAAACACTTGAGAAATATAGATGTTGAAGAAAAAACACTTCGGTGCAGTAGTAAGAGTGAAGTGTTTTTCACCCCAGTGAATATAACTATTACGAACCCACATACTGAAATTGTGCTAATAAGTGGTACTTGCGTACTTGTCGTTCTTGCGCATTCAAGGATATAAGCGCCAAGAACCTTTCTTTCACTTGTTGTTTGATATTTTGATGTTTATTGTTAGTTAATTAAGTTACTTTAGATTGTTTTCATTCAGGAAGATGAGGTAGCAAGCAGGTCACGTTGTTTGTGCGACAATTGTGCGACCTTGCGCCGTGACCGGGACGAAAGGCTCGGTGGGTGTTTCAGCATAATTCTTTTATTTTTGGTATTTCATCTTTAGATTTAGATGACACTCTTAGATCTTTTATTAGTTAGTTGCGCAATATTTAGTATAACGTGCCCAATTTAAGTTGAAGTGTTTCTTGCACCGAGTTTTATTTTAAAATTTCAGTTTCTGTGAGCTTTTTCAGTTTTGAAGCCTCTTTCACGCGTCTTCTCTCAAGTGTGTACTCCATCCGCGAGGCCGGGGTACTTTAGGTTAGCAGCTGTGTATCTTTTTTTCTTAATTCTTTTAAAGCTTATCACCAATTTCCTTATAAAATTCTTTTACTTTCACGTTTCTGCTCGTGTCGACTTTCTTGTGCGGACATCAACAACAAGTTATATTGCTGCTACAGGGAGCAACAAGTAAGTTCCATTTTTTCATAATTTGATTCTTTAAGAGTAGCTCAGTGAATTTGTCGGTTTGTCTCTGACTCCTTCAGGGAGTAGTAGTAAGTTAGAGCATATAGCTTTCGTAGCGTTTGGCAGATTCATAAAGATGCAAACCCTGCATTTTGCAGTTGTCAAGAGCTGCTATCTGGGTCAAGTTGTCGGTTCTTCTCTTGCTCCTATAAGGAGTACCAGGTGAGAACATGGAAGATTTAATAGATTATCATGTTTTAAGTTCCATTTTTTGGTAATTTTATTCTTTAAGAGTCGCTAACTCATAGAATTTGTCGGTTTGTCTCTGACTCCTTCAGGGAGCAGTAGTAAGTAGGAGCATATAGCTTTCGTAGCGTTTGGCAGATTCATAAAGTTGCAAACCCTGCATTTTGCAGTTGTCAAGAGCTGCTAGCTGGGTCAACTTGTCGGTTCTTCTCTTGCTCCTATAGGGAGTACCAGGTGAGATCCTAAAAGCATTATATAGCGTTATATATTTGTTCCATTCAGGCAACTTTTATGACTTAATTCTTTAAATGTATTTTATATTGACATTGAGTAAATTAATATAGATTAAAGCTTAATATACTGTAACATAATTACTAAAAATAAGTATTTATCGAAATTAATTTGATCGTAGGGGCTGCACGATTCACATCATCACGCACACGGAGGAGAGGAGCCTTTTCTTCATGTGGAAGGTTAGTATTTTTTTTTGTTTTTGAATATTGTTTCTTTTATAGTAAAAAGAAACCTCTAAATTTGTATTCCTTATAGTTTTGATAGTTTATTTGGCAGTTTTATTAACATCTTAACCTATTAGTTTTGCAGTTGTGAAGAGTTGCTGCGGCAGTCATCTTCCCGAGCAAGTACTTAGAGTACGCTATGTAATTTTTTTTAAAAATATAAATGATTTCTCTATTTTTAACATTGATTAATTATTCTCCTGTTTGTTTGAATGGAGAAAATAAAACATTACTTCCATTTCTTCATTCACTGTTTACTGGAAGATGTTAGATTAATTACAACTTCTTACGACTAATTACGACTCCACGATTACCCACTCCTTGGTTCATTCCCAAGCGAAATTGAAGAAATCACCGTCTACATTTCTCATCCGGTTATCAGTAAAATTGATTGTCAACAAAGTGGCACAAGATATTCATTTGTATACTTATAGAGCAGTGACAGTTTGAGCATCTCTAGCTCATCTCATGGTACCGTTAGCCGGGTGAGCAGGATTACTTTTCGACATAAATACCTTCTTTTTTAATATGGCTGCAGAAAAGTATTTATTCTAGAAGCAATCTTATCTCCACTCCAGTCTGACAACTCGTCGCCTTTTTCTGATGACAACGATGTCGATGTTGAAGCGGTACATCCTGAAATAGAAGACGAGGTAGAGCTGAAGACATCTCCTGCGGCAGCCCTTAACGGATGTAGCGCCTCATTTCTGCTAAATGGTGCGGAATGTTTAGTTTTTATTCATCAGAGAACTCGCTTTAGAGACACACATTGGTGATCAAACTAGAAAGTTTCAGCTCGCAATGTTTCCCGAACTCGAGAGACAGCTGTATACAGGCTCAACGATATGCTGAACAAGTCATCATTGCTAGGTTCTCGTTCCTTTTTATCTAAAAATACGATTAGTTTCAAATGAACACTACAAGATTTAGATGTACTCGATGGCCTTCGCGACAGTGATGCAATCCTGATGTCGTTGCAAGAGGGCGACATAACAGAAGAATATCGTTCCGAGTTGAGAAGACTGCTGGTTCGAAGAGTCGGAGAGTTTGTTATGGCTCATGCGGATAAGTCAGTGAATTACATTGTTTAAAATTTTTTTTATAATATATTCTTAGCAAAAACCGACCAACCACTGGAGAAATAGCGACTTTTTTCGATCGGATAATGGCGGAGTATCCTAAGATTAACAGGGTTATACTTTGAATGTTCAAATTTGCCCACATTGGTTATGGCATTCTCGAATTTCAGTTTCCGTTTGTTGGTTCGAATAGGGGCTATCTCATCGTCTTCGTCTTCAACCGTCGGCAGCGCATGGCGAAACATGGCGTGCTTACTCTTCGTCCGTACAAAAGGAAGATACGAGATAAGGCAGTCAACTTTGATGCTGAAAGATTGACGTGTGAGGAGCTTCGCCCCGCTCCCGATGGATCGGATGCAACACAGCAGCTTCTTGACCAGACAAGGTTGCAATTTTATTTCGCTATTAATTTCATATTTTTGTTTCCCAGAACAGAATTCATAGGAAAACCCTAACCATATATTGTTAGCCAAAATAATAAATAAATTATGGAACGTTCTTTCAATTAAAATAAATATTGTTCATTGTTGCTTTAAAAGTAAATCACATGTAGAACGTATCGGCTACACTTGTGCCGGGAGAAGGGACCCACAGCAGCAATTCAAGCCATTCGCCAACTCGCGTCTCCTAAGCAGGTTAGCAATCACAATCAGTTCTTTTGATAACTATCTTTCACATTATTTAAGTAATTATCCCGCAACTTCTTCAGTTACTCTCCGACTTTGACTACGGATTCAACGTAGATTCTCGGGAATTCATCAGCAAATGGCCTCGCATTCGTGACTTCCTCAACAATCTCTTCGAAACTAACTTATCATTGGTTGAAAGGACATCAATTTCAGCACTGAACACCATTCCTGGCTCAGGTTAGAAAGTAAAACCCATTTTCTATTAATATAAAAATTACAATTATAAAAAAGCTTTTTAATTTCACAACTCTGATTGAAGTTGTTCTATTTGCAGTAGATGATCTTTTTCTAGAGAACGATTCCTTTGGCGCCGTGCTCGCTGCTATGGCTTACTTCAAGAAGTACTGCAAGCGCAAGCAGATGATTCGAGTTGGCCGGTTCTTCTCCACCTTTTTCGTTAGTCAAACACTTTTGTTTTGTGTAATGACATTCATCTTTTTATTGGGGGATGCATTACTGAAATTGATGAAAGTTTTTCATAATTATCATTTTGTTTTGTTATCAGCGAGAGCCCGACGCTGATCATGTCACGCGCAAGCTATGTGCGATGAACTTTCGCCAACCACTCGTCGTCATGTACGGCCAAAGCAGGACACAATTCTCGGTTTTTTGCAATGCCAGTTATTATCGCTTTGCTTCTTTTTATTATAGCATACTTGATTCTTTAAATATATAATATACGTTGATATTTATTACATTGACTCATTTATGTTTCACTTTATCTGTCTATGAAACTTATTATATTAACAAATTTCTCTATTTTTAGGGTGTCGAAATCCTGTGCGGTGAGTCCTTCATCGAGGCGGTGACCGTAGCTTTGGCCTGCCACTTCATCTTCAACCTGCGGTTTGACTCGGAGATAGCAGACATCTGGGGACTCTTCTCTCTGCTTGCTGGTGCACCCTGCACTGTGAAGTCCAACACTTCCATTAACCTCGCCAACAAAATCATAGAGTCCCTTTGCTGATATTTAAGCACACAAAAGACGTATGAAGAGAGTATTAAGAATAGAGAATACTAATGATAAATAATATTTATCCGTGTTTGTTAAAATTGCTTCCCTTTGTTGTTCTCGGTTTCATTAAACCAAGATTGTTACTCTCCTAGGTTGTTATCTAATACGTGTTGCAATTTACTTGGTGCTAACATGCTTTCTTCACCTTATGGGTCCTTGTTGACGATAAACCTTGTTGCTTTTTGTCGTTCCCCTGTTCCTGGATACACAATGAAAAGAAAGCGTGACATATCGATTGCCTAGCCTAGCAGAAGAGGAAGAAGGGGGCGGGGCTGCTGCGCTTGTTCGGAAAAACACTTGCGGCAGATGTTATTCGCGCCGAGCTGAATTTAATTGTTTTTGACCAGTGAATAAGGGATTTAATAGTTATTGAGCACTGGACTTGAAGGACTAGTTTTATGTTCCTCAGTTTGAGTGTTTAAACTCTCACGGCCTACCACAACAGATAAAACACTTGCCGGTACTACTAGTCGTAATTGTTTTTTTTCTTGTGTGTGGTAATATCTTTTGTCCTAGGAAAGAGTAAAATATTTAAAAATGGTAGATTAGTTTATATATTGGGAATGAATGATTCTGTTACAAAATCAATTATTTCTTATCATTTGATACGAATTTTTCAGTTTGTGCATATAAAAAAAATTTCATTTTAAATATTGTCAACAACAATTTCTCCCATTGCTTTATGAGGCATGAGCTCTCAAACCGTTTTCAAAATAAAGCGCCCATTAACCCTGTGGTTTACACCCGTTAGAACTACATATGTTCGATGAGTTCTTGAAATTATTCGATCGACATCTGATGAGTCGGATATTACAAAAAGTAAGAAATGAAGTGACGTCCACGGTAGGACGGCCCCCTTACAACGAGATAAGCTTGCAGCACCACCGCATCCCACGGGTTATCCAATTCGTCAGGATAATGATTTTAGTAGACGACGAGACCACTCCAAATCAAATGAATTAAAGGACTAATCGATGATATAATGATATGTAACGGGCGCAAACCACAGGCACAACTAATGCTTTATTTTGAAACCGGGTTATATGTATATTAGATTCAGTAGCTGCAAATTAAGACGTATGCTCCAATCTCATTTGGAGATATCACTTATCATTTGGAGATATCACTCACTCACTTATCAATGATTAAATCTCCAATTTTATTTTTCAGTGATATGGATAGAGATAAACAAATGGTACAGGAAAAATTGTTTGGAAAAATATTAAAATGAAATTTTTCATAATTAAAAACTGATAAATTGCAATGACGCGATTAAGAATTATTGAGTTTTTAACTCATTCATTCGTTCTCTATAAATAAGGTAGTGTTCATTTTAAATGTTTCATTCTCTCCTAAAACAATAGTTATTAGCGAGAAAGAATGTTTGAGCATTTTTGTGTCTCGTGCGGGCTTTGCCATGAAGACGAGGAAGAGAAGGCACAGTCAGAGGGAGTGCAGCGTTTGCCGCGCCAAGATTCGTCTTCAATGTTTCTCTTTCTCTTGCACACAATCTGCTGAGGTTTATTGGCAATGTAAAGCGACAAGCAAATACAAGTGAGCAATACAGATAAGATGGAGCTTGGGGTTCAGTGGTTTTTGACCGATATGAGGGAAGAGACGGTGGGTGATCTTCGTCTCGCTACAGAACGGGGAGGGGCTTAGTTAGCCCATGTTCCACTTAAGTTTTGCGGCGGCACCCATAAATCTCTTCACACGTGCTCCGTCGGTTGCTCCGACTTCACGCTTGAGCACTCGCGCGTCAGCGACGTTCCTGCAACAAAACTTCATTCTGTATTATTTGCTTCATAAATTCCACTCTAACATTGTTCTTGCTTAAATTAATAGCAAAATGGGAAAAAAGAAATATATCAATGAATAAGGTGCTGCCAAATTCGAACATTATAGTCCTTAAGCCATCTCAATATTTGGAATTAAGGAAATAATACAGGGCTGAATGGAATAGGGACAAACCCATTTCAAATAAATATTAACACCAACTTCGAAGTACTCCTTCAAGTTGGAAATAAGAAGTTGACTGACGAGAGCGTGACGACTGCGAGGAGCGCGAGCAGGAGGATGAGGATGCGCATCGTAAGTGTTTGAAGATTTGTTGCTGTACCACTGCGCTGTCACAGGTCATATATAGTACACCCGATCGCTTACCACACCCCTTTTCGCTGAAGTTGATAAAAAGAAAAACCAATCTCACTCTCTGTCTCTCTGTCTCTCCTCCCTCTCTCTCTGTCTCTCTCTGTATCTCCCCCTATCTCTCTCTCTCTCTCTCTCTGTCTCTCTCTCTGTCTCTCCCCCTCTCTCTCTGTCTCTCTCTGTCTCTCCCCCTCTCTCTCTCTCTCTGTCTGTCTGTCTCTCTCTCTCTGCCAATTAAGGCAGTCAATTCTTCTTGTGACCTTTTCACTCATTCGGCAAACTCTCCATTTTTATAGCCATGCATGGCCATGCAAGTTCGTTATCAAGTACATATCATTTGCAGTTTTCTTCTCATTCCTGCGTTATTTGCTCTTCTTTGGACTTTATATTTTCTAATTCACAGTTTCTCTCCTCTCTCATTACATTGTAGCACTCTGCCCGAATTGAAAGTCCAAGATTCACGAGAAATTTGCACCCAAAAAAAGTAATTCAAGATACACAAATGTAGTGTTAATCCGCGACTAAGAAAGAGAAACGAATGAGAAAATGGAAATATGCTTTGAGAGAGCTTGCCGAGTTCTCTAACTATAGTTGTAAGCTCTTTACTTTCTAGAAATTCTCGGTTCTCACCCTATAATAATACAAATTTAACACTAATATTTGAAATTGTTTTGAAGGGTAAAATTCGTAATGCTTTAGACAAAAGGTTCTGTTACATTTCTCCTCTGCCATTAATGCTGGACGAGGGCGTCTACCCCTTGACCAATCGACATCACAAGACAATGCTCCTAATTCTGCCAACTGCCCGTAATTATTCACGTGACGGTTTCACTTTTGCCCACCAACTCTCCGTTTATCCTTTCTTGCATTGCCTGGCAAGTTCGTTATCAAATGATTTTGTTTTAACTTCGGCTCGAGAAAGGTAACAACGTTTCAGCAGAATTATATCTGGCGTGAGTGAGAGAGAATGGAATTTTGATCATTCTTTTCTCGCTAGTCTCATTTATTTCATGGTTCTCTTTCATGGTATTTCATGGAGAAAGACATTTTCACCCGACCGGCACCGAACCACTACCCCGCGCACCCCACACCCAAGCCACTACCACCACACTACCCGCCCTAGCGAACTGAATGTTGAAGAACATTTCCAGATGAAAATGGCGGCGCCCATAGAGAACGTTGCGAAGAGAATGGAGAGAGAGAGAGAGACAGAAAGACGAAAGAGACAGAGTAAAAGAGAGAGAGAGAGAGAGAGAGAACTCTACGAACTCGGTCTCTACATCTGTGCCAATTTGGTTGTAAGAGCCAAAAGGTTTTTTTCGAGAGTTTTACTGCTCAACGTGAATTATGTTGCGTCTCTCTCTATCCTATATTGTTCTACAGAAAAAGGCGGTTCTTTTGAGCTATTTAATGTTGCATAAAAGTAAGTCTGAACGATTTCCGCACTCGAGGTCTGAGAAATAAAATACGCCCCAGTTTTGCGTTTCTTTTGAGAAAATCACTTAGAGAGAGTTCATAAGTTGCGTCTCTCTCTATCCTATATTGTTCTACAGAAAAAGGCGGTTCTTTTGTGCTATTTAATGTTGTATAAAAGTAATTCTGAACCACATCCGAGGTCTGAGAACAAAATAATTTGGCAAAATAAACAAAATATCTAACGCTGCGAGATAGAAATAGAGTTGTACATGCTTTCTCATGTTCTCTCCCT
The DNA here is from genome assembly GCA_945643635.1 of Allodiplogaster sudhausi. Lineage (NCBI taxonomy): Eukaryota > Metazoa > Nematoda > Chromadorea > Rhabditida > Diplogasteridae > Allodiplogaster > Allodiplogaster sudhausi. The sequence goes on along the minus strand of CALZFC010000032.1, from coordinate 1,439,608 downwards.
CTCTTTCCTTCTTCCTTTCTTTCTTGCATTCTTGTTTCTTTCCCTCTCACCCTTTCTTCTCTCTCCTCTCTCTCTCTCTCTCTCTCCACAGGTACATGCCTGTCTATGTTCATTTGCGTGCATTTGCATCCTATCCTCTTTCACTTCTGATTCATCTGTTAATCGATTTGCATGTGTATGTCCTTCAACACTTTAGAACAGCATCATTATTTCATTACGCAACTAATCTGAAGCAACTTTAACAATCTAAACGGGCCTTTCAAGATATGTAACAAGTAAAGTCTACAAATAGGAATTTTTTACCTATAATATGGAGAAAGAAATAATGCACAAGAAATTCCACTTCAGAAATATATATATAAAGATAACTTCCATCTAAATCGGAAAACATTCACAAGAAAAATCGAGTATATTAATTAGCAAATAAAGGAAAAGAAAAAGAGTTCAATCGCACAGAATATTCAAAGTAATCTATTCAGAATAAATCTAATCTTGAAAAAAATGGTGCACTACTCCAAATTGAGCTCCCTGAAGATTCTTGCTGCATCATTCGTCAGTTTGTTGTTGCTGGTGACTCCAACCATGTGCGAGAGGAGTCCGAGTGCCGGGGCAACCGGAGCCGGAAACTTGAGGTTGAACAGCCAGTATGAAGCGATGAGAGTCAGCAGTCCTTGTACGAATCCACCTCGGACCTTGAAAAGGGCCTTGTTCGATACAATAAAGTGAAAAAAAATTCTTTTCTTGCTTTTGCTTTCCACCTGAAGCCGGTCTGCTTTGACAGTACTCTCTCTCTCTCTCTCTCTCTCTCTCTCTCTCTCTTTCTCACTTGCTTTCGCTTCCCCCTCTCTCTTGCTCTCCCGCGCTTTCTCTCTCTCTCTCTCTTGCTCTCTCTCTCTCTCTCTCTCTCTCTCTCTCTTTTCTTCTCCGCACATATGTTTTCTCTAATTTCCTTCGAATAAAAAGATGACTTTGCAGAAGACGCTAGGCGAGACATGACTCCCGTGTGCTTGATGTTATAGCTACTATTGGCGACAACGTTTTGTTTACAGAAAAATTATTTTTAAACGAATGAATGAGTTAAAAACTCAATAATTCATTACAATTTATCAGTTTTCAATTATGAAAAATTTCATTTTAATATTTTTCCAAACAATTTTTCCTGTACCATTTGTTTATCTCTATCCATATCACTGAAAAATAAAATTGGAGATTTAATCATTGATAAGTGATATCTCCAAATGAGATTGGAGCATACGTCTTAATTTGCAGCTACTGAATCTAATATACATATAACCCGGTTTCAAAATAAAGCATTAGCTGTCCCTGTGGTTTGCGCCCGTTACATATCATTATATCATCGATTAGTAATTTGATTGACATCACTGCTGCGGCGCCTGAACCTCCTCAGTGACCTCCTGGTTCCCGCTCGCTGTCATTGGCATCCAGTGAGGGAGACGCATGGAGACATGCGTAGCCCATCGTGTCGCAGTCTCGCTCTCACATCTCCCCCTTTATCTATATTTCTCTACACTCCCTTTATTTCTCTCGCAGTCTATCTCATCCCTCTCTTTCTCTCAATTTCTCTTTCTCGCTCTATCTAGCGCTCTCTCTCTCTGTTCTCTCTCAATCCCATTTACCGTATGCCAGTCGCTCTCTCCCTCTTCCTCTCCCCCCACCTTGACCGCGCGACCACTCTCGTCGATGTGACAGAGTCATCTCTATAATCATTCTCTATATCTGATCATTTAAATATCTCTTTGTCTCCCTCTCTCTCTCCCTCCCTCTCTCTCTCTCTCTTTCTCTCTCTGGTCCCTCTCTCTTTTTCAGTCTCTTAAAAATAAAGTCTACCATTAACACCGTTCAAATTGTCCCTAGTGCCTGCGTCCGCCGCTCCGCTCTCGTCCACAGAAACAACCGCTGCCCAGTTACGTGTTGAAGGACTGGAAATTCTGCCCTCTCTCTATTCTTTCCTCCTTTCTTTCGAGTTTAATAATTCCATTTTATTTCAGTAAATTTTTCGATATTGTATGAAGTTAATATATCCAGTCGTTGATTTTGATTGCCGAGAAGCCTGCAAAAGGGGAAAGGTTTTTTGTATCTACGATAAATCTGCCATAAATCGGTTGAAATGTTCTTCATATTTTCTGACTGAATAGTCCGATGTGCGTCGGCATCCCCCATCTGCGACATCATTTTATTTTGATTGTTAATTTAACTTCTTTTGATATTTTGCTGCTATTTATCCCCAATAATATGTCAGTTATGGGTTCTTGTTTAGTTAGATATGCTATAACTAAACTATAAAGTAAAAACATATATCAACAACAAATATTTGTATTTCCCTGTTAGAACAAAAAATTAGGATAAAAATAGAATTTAAAAAAGCGAAGCACTCGCGCCGTTTGTACTTTGGCTTCTCGTGCTTGGGCTCCGAGACGGCGGCCTGCAAATGAAGGGGCGGCGGATGCGCATCACATTGAGTATTGATTTATTATCGATGATCATTTTTATTTTTACCCTTATTGCTGAGACTGAAAAGAATGTGACGTAATAATCTGTCTTTCTTTACCGACGACTGAGCATTTTATGACGAAATAATCCGTCAACTTTGACACTCCGTCATATTCCCTGACTGAATAATCCCTCGTGCGTCTTCTTCCCCCTCCGCCCGCGCCGTTCGTCTGCTCGTCTCTCTCACTCTCCCTCTCTCTCTCTCTCTTTCTCTCTCGCTTTCTATCTCTCTCCCTCTCTTCGCTCTCTCTCTTAATTAGATTTGTATTTAACGTCACATACATATTTTAATAATTAATTTACATTTTCTCTTTTTTTGTTGTTGTCATTGTGCCCTTACAATATATTAGATACTTAAAGGCTCATTCAATTTGAACAAGATTTTTGAACAAGACACTATTTCTTCAACTTGTGGTTTTGTGAATAAGCATGAGCTGTAAATGCAAGAGTGATACGTGGGCTTTTTGTGGGAGATGAAAACGAAAAGAATTTAATGATTACGGCAATTCTGTTCTGACCGGAAAGTGTGGATTTGTTTAATAAGGCAGCGAATAACATCACCGCTTGAAAGGTATAACCTCATATTCAAATAAATGCGGATATCACGCAGTAGATGGGACTGCAAGATGACTTGTGTATAGCCAATACATTTAATACTAAAAAGTTTAAATTAAAGTAAAAAATATATAATTATGAAAATTCAGGTCGGCCGAATGAAGGAGCCGGTCGACATGTGCGTTCTTCTCGAGGACTGTAATGAGCGGCCGCTCGACTTTGGCGCGTATCTCAAGGTGGGCCAAAAACTCACGTTTGAATTCGCGCCTTTTTGCCTGAGTCGAGGGCAAGAGAGCTTGCATGTGATTTAGAGAGACTCTACTGCAATAGACAGGAAAATGGCAAATATCAAACCATTGAGTTTCGCGCTCCTACGATCCCGGTGGATTACACACGCACGTGGGCTAGATAAGTTGAAGAAATAGTTTAGCTGCTGTTAAGCATGGAACGTGGATTTCCATTCACTTTTGCTCTCTATGGGAAAACACTTGACTAAAAAAAAGAACTAGATTGCAGTCCCTCCAATACGCCAGATTACGAGTTGCTGGATTCTCAAGAAATAATATACATTTTTACTCACCATCAGATTTATATCGGCAGAATAAACTATGTAACTAGGTGGTGGTTCGTACAATGTTCGATCGAAGAAAAATATATAAACATTTTCATTTGTATCAGAAAGACACACGAAATTATATTGTACCTAATAATATAATAATTAATTAGAAACTTAATTAGCAACTCTACTCGACTCCTTTAGCATCGAAATCCCCTATGACGATCCGTTCGACTGGGATATCGGATATGAGAATCTGCAGGGCGGAAATGCGCGCATGAATGGTACATGAAGAAAATTTTATTTGATTAAAAATTAATTAATTAATTATAACGATGTGGCATTTGAGAAAGAGTTTGCATTTTTTCTCAATATTTTGATTCAAATTCGCCGTTCGAGTTCTTGACAGGATGACGAAATAAACGTTTCCAAGTTAATATATGATACAGCGTCGCACCTCGGAGGTATGTATGTAATACTGTTGCATGATGGAAATTAATAAATTGAAAAAAGATCAATCTGCTGCATCTCGATAGAATTTAATGCTGTTATATCATGGGAAACAATTAGGAACGAAAAAAATGGGAAAAATTTCTTAACTGCTCGCCTCAAGTCGCTCACAGCGGCATAGATCAACCGGTCGAACGACGAGAGGAATAGGTGAGAAATAAATAAATAAATAACGTAAACAACATTTTCCACAAGAATCATACATATGTCCTTCACTATTCTATTAATTCTATTAACAGCTCCGCACCGAGTAACATATCGCTTTTCCATTGACAGCTAAGAATAACTAGCCGGCAATCAGTTTAAAACCACCAGCATACACATCTATTGTCAAAATTGGATGAACCTTCTACTATCTCATAAATAACAAGTGGAAAATGGCAGGAATTGCAGAAATAGATAAAAGTAAAACTAGTAATAAAAATAATAACATAAATAAACAATGTAATAAATGATTAAAATTAAAATTGTTAATTAATTAAGCTAATTAATAATTTTTTTCAGAGTCCTCGAGACATATGCGCAGGGCGAAGAAGACGACGAGCAGACGAATGGCGAGCCAACGCACGACGGACTATTCAGTCAGAATATATGACGAATTATTTGGTCAGAAAATCTGACGAATTAATTTGGTCAGAAAATCTAACGAATTAATTTGCTCGGAAAATATGACGAATTAATTTTGTCAGAAAGTTTGACTAATTATTTGGTCCGAAAGTATACAGTCGCCTAAAGAATGACGGAATATTCTGTTATTTTATCGATAATTAATCAGTTCAAACAATCTTTAACCATTCTGGGCAGTTTCAGATGCAAGCCGCAGTCTCACAGCCCAAGCAAGAGAAACCAAAGTTTTTTTGTATCCCCTTTTTCGCATTAGTTATTCGCTGCCTTATTAAACAAATCCACACTTTCCGGTCAGAACAGAATTGCCGTAATCATTAAATTCTTTTCGTTTTCATCTCCCACAAAAAGCTCACGTATCACTCTTGCATTTACAGCTCATGCTTATTCACAAAACCACAAGTTGAAGAAATAGTGTCTTGCTCAAAAATCTTGTTCAAATTGAATGAGCCTTTAAGTATCTAATATATTGTAAGGGCACAATGACAACAACAAAAAAAGAGAAAATGTAAATTAATTATTAAAATATGTATGTGACGTTAAATACAAATCTAATTAAGAGAGAGAGCGAAGAGAGGGAGAGAGATAGAAAGCGAGAGAGAAAGAGAGAGAGAGAGAGGGAGAGTGAGAGAGACGAGCAGACGAACGGCGCGGGCGGAGGAGGATGAAGACGCACGAGGGATTATTCAGTCAGGGAATATGACTGAGTGTCAAAGTTGACGGATTATTTCGTCATAAAATGCTCAGTCGTCGGTAAAGAAAGACAGATTATTACGTCACATTCTTTTCAGTCTCAGCAATAAGGGTAAAAATAAATATGATCATCGATAATAAATCAATACTCAATGTGGTGCGCATCCGCCGCCCCTTCATTTGCAGGCCGCCGTCTCGGAGCCCAAGCACGAGAAGCCAAAGTACAAACGGCGCGAGTGCTTCGCTTTTTTAAATTCTATTTTTATCCTAATTTTTTGTTCTAACAGGGAAATACAAATATTTGCTGTTGATATATGTTTTTACTTTATAGTTTAGTTATAGCATATCTAACTAAACAAGAACCCATAACTGACATATTATTGGGGATAAATAGCAGCAAAATATCAAAAGAAGTTAAATTAACAATCAAAATAAAATGATGTCGCAGATGGGGGATGCCGACGCACATCGGACTATTCAGTCAGAAAATATGTAGAACATTTCAACCGATTTATGGCAGATTTATCGTAGATACAAAAAACCTTTCCCCTTTTGCAGGCTTCTCGGCAATCAAAACCAACGACTGGATATATTAACTTCATACAATATCAACGTGGTGAACAGTTCTAACTGTCTTTATCTCTCTATCTCCCGTTCTCTCGCTCTCTCGCTCACTCTTTCTCTCTCCTCTCCTTTTCCCTCTTTCTCTCTCTCGCTCTCTCTCTCTCACTCTCTGCCATCATTCACCAGTTACCGTCCAGCCCGGGATCTTGGTACCGAGGACGACTCGTACGGTTCCAAATGCATCCTTGCACACAAGAAAAAATACGTTTGCGATCGCGAAATCGCCATAGACTTGGGGCAAAAACACTTGAGAAATATAGATGTTGAAGAAAAAACACTTCGGTGCAGTAGTAAGAGTGAAGTGTTTTTCACCCCAGTGAATATAACTATTACGAACCCACATACTGAAATTGTGCTAATAAGTGGTACTTGCGTACTTGTCGTTCTTGCGCATTCAAGGATATAAGCGCCAAGAACCTTTCTTTCACTTGTTGTTTGATATTTTGATGTTTATTGTTAGTTAATTAAGTTACTTTAGATTGTTTTCATTCAGGAAGATGAGGTAGCAAGCAGGTCACGTTGTTTGTGCGACAATTGTGCGACCTTGCGCCGTGACCGGGACGAAAGGCTCGGTGGGTGTTTCAGCATAATTCTTTTATTTTTGGTATTTCATCTTTAGATTTAGATGACACTCTTAGATCTTTTATTAGTTAGTTGCACAATATTTAGTATAACGTGCCCAATTTAAGTTGAAGTGTTTCTTGCACCGAGTTTTATTTTAAAATTTCAGTTTCTGTGAGCTTTTTCAGTTTTGAAGCCTCTTTCACGCGTCTTCTCTCAAGTGTGTACTCCATCCGCGAGACCAGGGTACTTTAGGTTAGCAGCTGTGTATCTTTTTTTCTTAATTCTTTTAAAGCTTATCACCAATTTCCTTATAAAATTCTTTTACTTTCACGTTTCTGCTCGTGTCGACTTTCTTGTGCGGACATCAGCAACAAGTTATATTGCTGCTACAGGGAGCAACAAGTAAGTTCCATTTTTTCATAATTTGATTCTTTAAGAGTAGCTCAGTGAATTTGTCGGTTTGTCTCTGACTCCTTCAGGGAGTAGTAGTAAGTTAGAGCATATAGCTTTCGTAGCGTTTGGCAGATTCATAAAGATGCAAACCCTGCATTTTGCAGTTGTCAAGAGCTGCTATCTGGGTCAAGTTGTCGGTTCTTCTCTTGCTCCTATAAGGAGTACCAGGTGAGAACATGGAAGATTTAATAGATTATCATGTTTTAAGTTCCATTTTTTGGTAATTTTATTCTTTAAGAGTCGCTAACTCATAGAATTTGTCGGTTTGTCTCTGACTCCTTCAGGGAGCAGTAGTAAGTAGGAGCATATAGCTTTCGTAGCGTTTGGCAGATTCATAAAGTTGCAAACCCTGCATTTTGCAGTTGTCAAGAGCTGCTAGCTGGGTCAACTTGTCGGTTCTTCTCTTGCTCCTATAGGGAGTACCAGGTGAGATCCTAAAAGCATTATATAGCGTTATATATTTGTTCCATTCAGGCAACTTTTATGACTTAATTCTTTAAATGTATTTTATATTGACATTGAGTAAATTAATATAGATTAAAGCTTAATATACTGTAACATAATTACTAAAAATAAGTATTTATCGAAATTAATTTGATCGTAGGGGCTGCACGATTCACATCATCACGCACACGGAGGAGAGGAGCCTTTTCTTCATGTGGAAGGTTAGTATTTTTTTTTGTTTTTGAATATTGTTTCTTTTATAATAAAAAGAAACCTCTAAATTTGTATTCCTTATAGTTTTGATAGTTTATTTGGCAGTTTTATTAACATCTTAACCTATTAGTTTTGCAGTTGTGAAGAGTTGCTGCGGCAGTCATCTTCCCGAGCAAGTACTTAGAGTACGCTATGTAATTTTTTTTTTAAATATAAATGATTTCTCTATTTTTAACATTGATTAATTATTCTCCTGTTTGTTTGAATGGAGAAAATAAAACATTACTTCCATTTCTTCATTCACTGTTTACTGGAAGATGTTAGATTAATTACAACTTCTTACGACTAATTACGACTCCACGATTACCCACTCCTTGGTTCATTCCCAAGCGAAATTGAAGAAATCACCGTCTACATTTCTCATCCGGTTATCAGTAAAATTGATTGTCAACAAAGTGGCACAAGATATTCATTTGTATACTTATAGAGCAGTGACAGTTTGAGCATCTCCAGCTCATCTCATGGTACCGTTAGCCGGGTGAGCAGGATTACTTTTCGACATAAATACCTTCTTTTTTAATATGGCTGCAGAAAAGTATTTATTCTAGAAGCAATCTTATCTCCACTCCAGTCTGACAACTCGTCGCCTTTTTCTGATGACAACGATGTCGATGTTGAAGCGGTACATCCTGAAATAGAAGACGAGGTAGAGCTGAAGACATCTCCTGCGGCAGCCCTTAACGGATGTAGCGCCTCATTTCTGCTAAATGGTGCGGAATGTTTAGTTTTTATTCATCAGAGAACTCGCTTTAGAGACACACATTGGTGATCAAACTAGAAAGTTTCAGCTCGCAATGTTTCCCGAACTCGAGAGACAGCTGTATACAGGCTCAACGATATGCTGAACAAGTCATCATTGCTAGGTTCTCGTTCCTTTTTATCTAAAAATACGATTAGTTTCAAATGAACACTACAAGATTTAGATGTACTCGATGGCCTTCGCGACAGTGATGCAATCCTGATGTCGTTGCAAGAGGGCGACATAACAGAAGAATATCGTTCCGAGTTGAGAAGACTGCTGGTTCGAAGAGTCGGAGAGTTTGTTATGGCTCATGCGGATAAGTCAGTGAATTACATTGTTTAAAATTTTTTTTATAATATATTCTTAGCAAAAACCGACCAACCACTGGAGAAATAGCGACTTTTTTCGATCGGATAATGGCGGAGTATCCTAAGATTAACAGGGTTATACTTTGAATGTTCAAATTTGCCCACATTGGTTATGGCATTCTCGAATTTCAGTTTCCGTTTGTTGGTTCGAATAGGGGCTATCTCATCGTCTTCGTCTTCAACCGTCGGCAGCGCATGGCGAAACATGGCGTGCTTACTCTTCGTCCGTACAAAAGGAAGATACGAGATGAGGCAGTCAACTTTGATGCTGAAAGATTGACGTGTGAGGAGCTTCGCCACGCTCCCGATGGATCGGATGCAACACAGCAGCTTCTTGACCAGACAAGGTTGCAATTTTATTTCGCTATTAATTTCATATTTTTGTTTCCCAGAACAGAATTCATAGGAAAACCCTAACCATATATTGTTAGCCAAAATAATAAATAAATTATGGAACGTTCTTTCAATTAAAATAAATATTGTTCATTGTTGCTTTAAAAGTAAATCACATGTAGAACGTATCGGCTACACTTGTGCCGGGAGAAGGGACCCACAGCAGCAATTCAAGCCATTCGCCAACTCGCGTCTCCTAAGCAGGTTAGCAATCACAATCAGTTCTTTTGATAACTATCTTTCACATTATTTAAGTAATTATCCCGCAACTTCTTCAGTTACTCTCCGACTTTGACTACGGATTCAACGTAGATTCTCGGGAATTCATCAGCAAATGGCCTCGCATTCGTGACTTCCTCAACAATCTCTTCGAAACTAACTTATCATTGGTTGAAAGGACATCAATTTCAGCACTGAACACCATTCCTGGCTCAGGTTAGAAAGTAAAACCCATTTTCTATTAATATAAAAATTACAATTATAAAAAAGCTTTTTAATTTCACAACTCTGATTGAAGTTGTTCTATTTGCAGTAGATGATCTTTTTCTAGAGAACGATTCCTTTGGCGCCGTGCTCGCTGCTATGGCTTACTTCAAGAAGTACTGCAAGCGCAAGCAGATGATTCGAGTTGGCCGGTTCTTCTCCACCTTTTTCGTTAGTCAAACACTTTTGTTTTGTGTAATGACATTCATCTTTTTATTGGGGGATGCATTACTGAAATTGATGAAAGTTTTTCATAATTATCATTTTGTTTTGTTATCAGCGAGAGCCCGACGCTGATCATGTCACGCGCAAGCTATGTGCGATGAACTTTCGCCAACCACTCGTCGTCATGTACGGCCAAAGCAGGACACAATTCTCGGTTTTTTGCAATGCCAGTTATTATCGCTTTGCTTCTTTTTATTATAGCATACTTGATTCTTTAAATATATAATATACGTTGATATTTATTACATTGACTCATTTATGTTTCACTTTATCTGTCTATGAAACTTATTATATTAACAAATTTCTCTATTTTTAGGGTGTCGAAATCCTGTGCGGTGAGTCCTTCATCGAGGCGGTGACCGTAGCTTTGGCCTGCCACTTCATCTTCAACCTGCGGTTTGACTCGGAGATAGCAGACATCTGGGGACTCTTCTCTCTGCTTGCTGGTGCACCCTGCACTGTGAAGTCCAACACTTCCATTAACCTCGCCAACAAAATCATAGAGTCCCTTTGCTGATATTTAAGCACACAAAAGACGTATGAAGAGAGTATTAAGAATAGAGAATACTAATGATAAATAATATTTATCCGTGTTTGTTAAAATTGCTTCCCTTTGTTGTTCTCGGTTTCATTAAACCAAGATTGTTACTCTCCTAGGTTGTTATCTAATACGTGTTGCAATTTACTTGGTGCTAACATGCTTTCTTCACCTTATGGGTCCTTGTTGACGATAAACCTTGTTGCTTTTTGTCGTTCCCCTGTTCCTGGATACACAATGAAAAGAAAGCGTGACATATCGATTGCCTAGCCTAGCAGAAGAGGAAGAAGGGGGCGGGGCTGCTGCGCTTGTTCGGAAAAACACTTGCGGCAGATGTTATTCGCGCCGAGCTGAATTTAATTGTTTTTGACCAGTGAATAAGGGATTTAATAGTTATTGAGCACTGGACTTGAAGGACTAGTTTTATGTTCCTCAGTTTGAGTGTTTAAACTCTCACGGCCTACCACAACAGATAAAACACTTGCCGGTACTACTAGTCGTAATTGTTTTTTTTCTTGTGTGTGGTAATATCTTTTGTCCTAGGAAAGAGTAAAATATTTAAAAATGGTAGATTAGTTTATATATTGGGAATGAATGATTCTGTTACAAAATCAATTATTTCTTATCATTTGATACGAATTTTTCAGTTTGTGCATATAAAAAAAATTTCATTTTAAATATTGTCAACAACAATTTCTCCCATTGCTTTATGAGGCATGAGCTCTCAAACCGTTTTCAAAATAAAGCGCCCATTAACCCTGTGGTTTACACCCGTTAGAACTACATATGTTCGATGAGTTCTTGAAATTATTCGATCGACATCTGATGAGTCGGATATTACAAAAAGTAAGAAATGAAGTGACGTCCACGGTAGGACGGCCCCCTTACAACGAGATAAGCTTGCAGCACCACCGCATCCCACGGGTTATCCAATTCGTCAGGATAATGATTTTAGTAGACGACGAGACCACTCCAAATCAAATGAATTAAAGGACTAATCGATGATATAATGATATGTAACGGGCGCAAACCACAGGCACAACTAATGCTTTATTTTGAAACCGGGTTATATGTATATTAGATTCAGTAGCTGCAAATTAAGACGTATGCTCCAATCTCATTTGGAGATATCACTTATCATTTGGAGATATCACTCACTCACTTATCAATGATTAAATCTCCAATTTTATTTTTCAGTGATATGGATAGAGATAAACAAATGGTACAGGAAAAATTGTTTGGAAAAATATTAAAATGAAATTTTTCATAATTAAAAACTGATAAATTGCAATGACGCGATTAAGAATTATTGAGTTTTTAACTCATTCATTCGTTCTCTATAAATAAGGTAGTGTTCATTTTAAATGTTTCATTCTCTCCTAAAACAATAGTTATTAGCGAGAAAGAATGTTTGAGCATTTTTGTGTCTCGTGCGGGCTTTGCCATGAAGACGAGGAAGAGAAGGCACAGTCAGAGGGAGTGCAGCGTTTGCCGCGCCAAGATTCGTCTTCAATGTTTCTCTTTCTCTTGCACACAATCTGCTGAGGTTTATTGGCAATGTAAAGCGACAAGCAAATACAAGTGAGCAATACAGATAAGATGGAGCTTGGGGTTCAGTGGTTTTTGACCGATATGAGGGAAGAGACGGTGGGTGATCTTCGTCTCGCTACAGAACGGGGAGGGGCTTAGTTAGCCCATGTTCCACTTAAGTTTTGCGGCGGCACCCATAAATCTCTTCACACGTGCTCCGTCGGTTGCTCCGACTTCACGCTTGAGCACTCGCGCGTCAGCGACGTTCCTGCAACAAAACTTCATTCTGTATTATTTGCTTCATAAATTCCACTCTAACATTGTTCTTGCTTAAATTAATAGCAAAATGGGAAAAAAGAAATATATCAATGAATAAGGTGCTGCCAAATTCGAACATTATAGTCCTTAAGCCATCTCAATATTTGGAATTAAGGAAATAATACAGGGCTGAATGGAATAGGGACAAACCCATTTCAAATAAATATTAACACCAACTTCGAAGTACTCCTTCAAGTTGGAAATAAGAAGTTGACTGACGAGAGCGTGACGACTGCGAGGAGCGCGAGCAGGAGGATGAGGATGCGCATCGTAAGTGTTTGAAGATTTGTTGCTGTACCACTGCGCTGTCACAGGTCATATATAGTACACCCGATCGCTTACCACACCCCTTTTCGCTGAAGTTGATAAAAAGAAAAACCAATCTCACTCTCTGTCTCTCTGTCTCTCCTCCCTCTCTCTCTGTCTCTCTCTGTATCTCCCCCTATCTCTCTCTCTCTCTCTGTCTCTCTCTCTGTCTCTCCCCCTCTCTCTCTGTCTCTCTCTGTCTCTCCCCCTCTCTCTCTCTCTCTGTCTGTCTGTCTCTCTCTCTCTGCCAATTAAGGCAGTCAATTCTTCTTGTGACCTTTTCACTCATTCGGCAAACTCTCCATTTTTATAGCCATGCATGGCCATGCAAGTTCGTTATCAAGTACATATCATTTGCAGTTTTCTTCTCATTCCTGCGTTATTTGCTCTTCTTTGGACTTTATATTTTCTAATTCACAGTTTCTCTCCTCTCTCATTACATTGTAGCACTCTGCCCGAATTGAAAGTCCAAGATTCACGAGAAATTTGCACCCAAAAAAAGTAATTCAAGATACACAAATGTAGTGTTAATCCGCGACTAAGAAAGAGAAACGAATGAGAAAATGGAAATATGCTTTGAGAGAGCTTGCCGAGTTCTCTAACTATAGTTGTAAGCTCTTTACTTTCTAGAAATTCTCGGTTCTCTCCCTATAATAATACAAATTTAACACTAATATTTGAAATTGTTTTGAAGGGTAAAATTCGTAATGCTTTAGACAAAAGGTTCTGTTACATTTCTCCTCTGCCATTAATGCTGGACGAGGGCGTCTACCCCTTGACCAATCGACATCACAAGACAACGCTCCTAATTCTGCCAACTGCCCGTAATTATTCACGTGACGGTTTCACTTTTGCCCACCAACTCTCCGTTTATCCTTTCTTGCATTGCCTGGCAAGTTCGTTATCAAATGATTTTGTTTTAACTTCGGCTCGAGAAAGGTAACAACGTTTCAGCAGAATTATATCTGGCGTGAGTGAGAGAGAATGGAATTTTGATCATTCTTTTCTCGCTAGTCTCATTTATTTCATGGTTCTCTTTCATGGTATTTCATGGAGAAAGACATTTTCACCCGACCGGCACCGAACCACTACCCCGCGCACCCCACACCCAAGCCACTACCACCACACTACCCGCCCTAGCGAACTGAATGTTGAAGAACATTTCCAGATGAAAATGGCGGCGCCCATAGAGAACGTTGCGAAGAGAATGGAGAGAGAGAGAGAGACAGAAAGACGAAAGAGACAGAGTAAAAGAGAGAGAGAGAGAGAGAGAGAACTCTACGAACTCGGTCTCTACATCTGTGCCAATTTGGTTGTAAGAGCCAAAAGGTTTTTTTCGAGAGTTTTACTGCTCAACGTGAATTATGTTGCGTCTCTCTCTATCCTATATTGTTCTACAGAAAAAGGCGGTTCTTTTGAGCTATTTAATGTTGCATAAAAGTAAGTCTGAACGATTTCCGCACTCGAGGTCTGAGAAATAAAATACGCCCCAGTTTTGCGTTTCTTTTGAGAAAATCACTTAGAGAGAGTTCATAAGTTGCGTCTCTCTCTATCCTATATTGTTCTACAGAAAAAGGCGGTTCTTTTGTGCTATTTAATGTTGTATAAAAGTAATTCTGAACCACATCCGAGGTCTGAGAACAAAATAATTTGGCAAAATAAACAAAATATCTAACGCTGCGAGATAGAAATAGAGTTGTACATGCTTTCTCATGTTCTCTCCCTCTCTTTCCTTCTTCCTTTCTTTCTTGCATTCTTGTTTCTTTCCCTCTCACCCTTTCTTCTCTCTCCTCTCTCTCTCTCTCTCTCTCCACAGGTACATGCCTGTCTATGTTCATTTGCGTGCATTTGCATCCTATCCTCTTTCACTTCTGATTCATCTGTTAATCGATTTGCATGTGTATGTCCTTCAACACTTTAGAACAGCATCATTATTTCATTACGCAACTAATCTGAAGCAACTTTAACAATCTAAACGGGCCTTTCAAGATATGTAACAAGTAAAGTCTACAAATAGGAATTTTTTACCTATAATATGGAGAAAGAAATAATGCACAAGAAATTCCACTTCAGAAATATATATATAAAGATAACTTCCATCTAAATCGGAAAACATTCACAAGAAAAATCGAGTATATTAATTAGCAAATAAAGGAAAAGAAAAAGAGTTCAATCGCACAGAATATTCAAAGTAATCTATTCAGAATAAATCTAATCTTGAAAAAAATGGTGCACTACTCCAAATTGAGCTCCCTGAAGATTCTTGCTGCATCATTCGTCAGTTTGTTGTTGCTGGTGACTCCAACCATGTGCGAGAGGAGTCCGAGTGCCGGGGCAACCGGAGCCGGAAACTTGAGGTTGAACAGCCAGTATGAAGCGATGAGAGTCAGCAGTCCTTGTACGAATCCACCTCGGACCTTGAAAAGGGCCTTGTTCGATACAATAAAGTGAAAAAAAAATTCTTTTCTTGCTTTTGCTTTCCACCTGAAGCCGGTCTGCTTTGACAGTACTCTCTCTCTCTCTCTCTCTCTCTCTCTCTCTCTCTTTCTCACTTGCTTTCGCTTCCCCCTCTCTCTTGCTCTCCCGCGCTTTCTCTCTCTCTCTCTCTCTCTCTCTCTCTCTCTCTCTCGCTCTCTCTCTCTCTCTCTCTCTCTCTTTTCTTCTCCGCACATATGTTTTCTCTAATTTCCTTCGAATAAAAAGATGACTTTGCAGAAGACGCTAGGCGAGACATGACTCCCGTGTGCTTGATGTTATAGCTACTATTGGCGACAACGTTTTGTTTACAGAAAAATTATTTTTAAACGAATGAATGAGTTAAAAACTCAATAATTCATTACAATTTATCAGTTTTCAATTATGAAAAATTTCATTTTAATATTTTTCCAAACAATTTTTCCTGTACCATTTGTTTATCTCTATCCATATCACTGAAAAATAAAATTGGAGATTTAATCATTGATAAGTGATATCTCCAAATGAGATTGGAGCATACGTCTTAATTTGCAGCTACTGAATCTAATATACATATAACCCGGTTTCAAAATAAAGCATTAGCTGTCCCTGTGGTTTACATATCATTATATCATCGATTAGTCCTTTGATTCATTTGATTTGGAGTGGTCTCGTCGTCTACTAAAATCATTATCCTGACGAATTGGATAACCCGTGGGATGCGGTGGTGCTGCAAGCTTATCTCGTTGTAAGGGGGCCGTCCTACCGTGGACGTCACTTCATTTCTTACTTTTTGTAATATCCGACTCATCAGATGTCGATCGAATAATTTCAAGAACTCATCGAACATATGTAGATCTAACGGGTGTAAACCACAGGGTTAATGGGCGCTTTATTTTGAAAACGGTTTGAGAGCTCATGCCTCATAAAGCAATGGGAGAAATTGTTGTTGACAATATTTAAAATGAAATTTTTTTTATATGCACAAACTGAAAAATTCTTATCAAATGATAAGAAATAATTGATTTTGTAACAGAATCATTCATTCCCAATATATAAACTAATCTACCATTTTTAAATATTTTACTCTTTCCTAGGACAAAAGATATTACCAAGGATGCATTTGGAACCGTACGAGTCGTCCTCGGTACCAAGATCCCGGGCTGGACGGTAACTGGTGAATGATGGCAGAGAGTGAGAGAGAGAGAGCGAGAGAGAGAAAGAGGGAAAAGGAGAGGAGAGAGAAAGAGTGAGCGAGAGAGCGAAACGGGAGATAGAGAGATAAAGACAGTTAGAACTGTTCACCACGTTGACATCACTGCTGCGGCGCCTGAGCCTCCTCAGTGACCTCCTGGTTCCCGCTCGCTGTCATTGGCATCCAGTGGGGGAGACGCATGGAGACATGCGTAGCCCATCGTGTCGCAGTCTCGCTCTCACATCTCCCCCTTTATCTATATTTCTCTACACTCCCTTTATTTCTCTCGCAGTCTATCTCATCCCTCTCTTTCTCTCAATTTCTCTTTCTCGCTCTATCTAGCGCTCTCTCTCTCTCTGTTCTCTCTCAATCCCATTTACCGTATGCCAGTCGCTCTCTCCCTCTTCCTCTCCCCCCACCTTGACCGCGCGACCACTCTCGTCGATGTGACAGAGTCATCTCTATAATCATTCTCTATATCTGATCATTTAAATATCTCTTTGTCTCCCTCTCTCTCTCCCTCCCTCTCTCTCTCTCTCTTTCTCTCTCTGGTCCCTCTCTCTTTTTCAGTCTCTTAAAAATAAAGTCTACCATTAACACCGTTCAAATTGTCCCTAGTGCCTGCGTCCGCCGCTCCGCTCTCGTCCACAGAAACAACCGCTGCCCAGTTACGTGTTGAAGGACTGGAAATTCTGCCCTCTCTCTATTCTTTCCTCCTTTCTTTCGAGTTTAATAATTCCATTTTATTTCAGTAAATTTTTCGATATTGTATGAAGTTAATATATCCAGTCGTTGATTTTGATTGCCGAGAAGCCTGCAAAAGGGGAAAGGTTTTTTGTATCTACGATAAATCTGCCATAAATCGGTTGAAATGTTCTTCATATTTTCTGACTGAATAGTCCGATGTGCGTCGGCATCCCCCATCTGCGACATCATTTTATTTTGATTGTTAATTTAACTTCTTTTGATATTTTGCTGCTATTTATCCCCAATAATATGTCAGTTATGGGTTCTTGTTTAGTTAGATATGCTATAACTAAACTATAAAGTAAAAACATATATCAACAACAAATATTTGTATTTCCCTGTTAGAACAAAAAATTAGGATAAAAATAGAATTTAAAAAAGCGAAGCACTCGCGCCGTTTGTACTTTGGCTTCTCGTGCTTGGGCTCCGAGACGGCGGCCTGCAAATGAAGGGGCGGCGGATGCGCATCACATTGAGTATTGATTTATTATCGATGATCATTTTTATTTTTACCCTTATTGCTGAGACTGAAAAGAATGTGACGTAATAATCTGTCTTTCTTTACCGACGACTGAGCATTTTATGACGAAATAATCCGTCAACTTTGACACTCCGTCATATTCCCTGACTGAATAATCCCTCGTGCGTCTTCTTCCCCTCCGCCCGCGCCGTTCGTCTGCTCGTCTCTCTCACTCTCCCTCTCTCTCTCTCTCTTTCTCTCTCGCTTTCTATCTCTCTCCCTCTCTTCGCTCTCTCTCTTAATTAGATTTGTATTTAACGTCACATACATATTTTAATAATTAATTTAGATTTTCTCTTTTTTTGTTGTTGTCATTGTGCCCTTACAATATATTAGATACTTAATGGCTCATTCAATTTGAACAAGATTTTTGAACAAGACACTATTTCTTCAACTTGTGGTTTTGTGAATAAGCATGAGCTGTAAATGCAAGAGTGATACGTGGGCTTTTTGTGGGAGATGAAAACGAAAAGAATTTAATGATTACGGCAATTCTGTTCTGACCGGAAAGTGTGGATTTGTTTAATAAGGCAGCGAATAACTAATGCGAAAAAGGGGATACAAAAAAACTTTGGTTTCTCTTGCTTGGGCTGTGAGACTGCGGCTTGCATCTGAAACTGCCCAGAATGGTTAAAAATTGTTTGAACTGATTAATTATCGATAAAATAACAGAATATTCCGTCATTCTTTAGGCGACTGTATACTTTCGGACCAAATAATTAGTCAAACTTTCTGACAAAATTAATTCGTCAGATTTTCTGACCAAATAATTCGTCATATATTCTGACTGAATAGTGCGTCGTGCGTTGGCTCGCCATTCGTCTGCTCGTCGTCTTCTTCGCCCTGCGCATATGTCTCGAGGACTCTGAAAAAAATTATTAATTAGCTTAATTAATTAACAATTTTAATTTTAATCATTTATTACATTGTTTATTTATGTTATTATTTTTATTACTAGTTTTACTTTTATCTATTTCTGCAATTCCTGCCATTTTCCCCTTGTTATTTATGAGATAGTAGAAGGTTCATCCAATTTTGATAATAGATGTGTATGCTGGTGGTTTTAAACTGATTGCCGGCTAGTTATTGTTAGCTGTCAATGGAAAAGCGATATGTTACTCGTTGCGGAGCTGTTAATAGAATTAATAGAATAGTGAAGGACATATGTATGATTCTTGTGGAAAATGCTGTTTACGTTATTTATTTATTTATTTCTCACCTGTTCCTCTCGTCGTTCGACCGGTTGATCTATGCCGCTGTGAGCGACTTGAGGCGAGCAGTTAAGAAATTTTTCCCATTTTTTTCGTTCCTAATTGTTTCCCATGATATAACAGCACTAAAATCTATCGAGATGCAGCAGATTGATCTTTTTTCAATTTATTAATTTCCATCATGCAACAGTATTACATACATACCTCCGAGGTGCAACGCTGTATCATATATTAACTTGGAAACGTTTATTTCGTCATCCTGTCAAGAACTCGAACGGCGAATTTGAATCAAAATATTGAGAAAAAATGCAAACTCTTTCTCAAATGCCACATCGTTATAATTAATTAATTAATTTTTAATCAAATAAAATTTTCTTCATGTACCATTCATGCGCGCATTTCCGCCCTGCAGATTCTCATATCCGATATCCCAGTCGAACGGATCGTCATAGGGGATTTCGATGCTAAAGGAGTCGAGTAGAGTTGCTAATTAAGTTTCTAATTAATTATTATATTATTAGGTACAATATAATTTCGTGTGTCTTTCTGATACAAATGAAAATGTTTATATATTTTTCTTCGATCGAACATTGTACGAACCACCACCTAGTTACATAGTTTATTCTGCCGATATAAATCTGATGGTGAGTAAAAATGTATATTATTTCTTGAGAATCCAGCAACTCGTAATCTGGCGTATTGGAGGGACTGCAATCTAGTTCTTTTTTTTAGTCAAGTGTTTTCCCATAAAGAGCAAAAGTGAATGGAAATCCACGTTCCATGCTTAACAGCAGCTAACTATTTCTTCAACTTATCTAGCCCACGTGCGTGTGTAATCCACCGGGATCGTAGGAGCGCGAAACTCAATGGTTTGATATTTGCCATTTTCCTGTCTATTGCAGTAGACTCTCTCTAAATCACATGCAAGCTCTCTTGCCCTCGACTCAGGCAAAAAGGCGCGAATTCAAACGTGAGTTTTTGGTCCACCTTGAGATACGCGCCAAAGTCGAGCGGCCGCTCATTGCAGTCCTCGAGAAGAACGCACATGTCGACCGCCTCCTTCATTCGGCCGACCTGAATTTTCATAATTATATATTTTTTACTTTAATTTAAACTTTTTAGTATTAAATGTATTGGCTATACACAAGTCATCTTGCCGTCCCATCTACTGCGTGATATCCGCATTTATTTGAATATGAGGTTATACCTTTCAAGCGGTGATGTCTGAAAACATAAATAATAAACTATCTATCAAAGATGTTGCCATCTTCTTATATGCATTTACCCATCTTGACGGTACTTTTATGCTGCATAAGTTGCGACGGCTGAAAAATAATAATACAAAGAGAGAAAAAAATAAAATAAGGATTTAAAATGAAGGAAAAATAATAGAGCAGTTCAATTCCTTCTTATACGTTATATTATTTGTATAGTATTATATTATTTGCAGAATTAATTGTTTAAACCTTATTGTTGTGCGCACACGTTGCGGACGGTGCCGCGGAAGCCTGCGGCTCTTCTAAGACTGCGCATCTCACCCATGAGGCAATCTATGATGTTTTATCTATTAATACCCCCCTTTACCGAGAACACCCCGATCTTATAGTGCATAATACACTTGATAATGTATCTCGCCCTGAAGCTAAGTCATGAATTTCCTTAGAGTTGATTGTGAGGAGGAGAAGGGTATATAATATGTAATTCGAAATAACAAAAATAACGTATCAATAGAGCATTTACTATTCACTATCTACATTCGAAGACCAGAATACCAAATGGTGCGGAAAAAGGGCAGCACTTAAAGTTTCGCTCTACAGCAAAACCGCCAGTTCCTCATTCCTTTCGGGGGTTCACAAGCGAGAGCGATGGAGACGGATAGGGAGAGGGAGTGAGAGAGAGCGAGAAAGATAGAGAGAAAGAGAGTGAGGACGAGAGAGCGATAGTGACAGACAGAGAGAGAGAGCGATAGAGGGAGAGAGATTAATTACTTAATTAATTATCTTAATTACATTATTTATTTATTGCATCATTTAATTTGATTTAACTTTAATGTTAGTCTACTTCTGTTTTGTTGTTGCTACTTTCCCTTATAAATAATATATTGGATGTTTATTGCCGCGCTCCAATTTCGTGCCCTGTTGGTTTTATGCCGATTGCAGGCGACTTAGCCTCAGCCATTGAGATGCAAACGGACGAGGGACACGAATTCATTTTGCTCGCAAAAGAATCATTTAATTTTCATTTTATTAATATTTTACCTGTTCCTCTCGTCGTTTGGGCGGTTGATCTGCGCCGATGCATGCGGCTTGAAGTGAGAAGAGCCGTTTGTTGAATATTTTGGTTCTTTTTGTTTATTAATTATTATTTTCCCATGATGTAACTGTATTAAATTGTGCCATCAAATCAATTTTTACTTTCTCTTTTCTTTTTTGCTTCAATTTTCTCCTTATATACACATTAGACATCTGTTGTCTCATTCAAATTGACGCAAGATGAATGCTCTGGTGGTTTTGTGAGTATTGCCGGCTACTAATATCCTCAGTCGTCAAGGTGAAATCGATTGGAGACGTTGTTAAAGAAAAGGGAATTTGAATGTCGACGGCATATTTTCATTAACTTATTATTTATTTATTTACATTTACTCTCACCTGTTCTTCTCGTCGTACGGACGATCTTGAATTGAGAGTGTCTCGTGCTCGGGCACTCACACAAAAAGGTGTCATGATATGGCTCGAGGGGGAGATCCCTTGTGGGGCTCTCCCGATTTGTGTGGACGAGGGGAATGTAGATTCGGAAGTGGGGGGGGGCTATTGTCTGTAAAAGAGGAGAAAGAGAGAGAGAGAGAGAGAGAGAGAAAGAAAGAGAGAGAGAGAGGAGAGAGAGAGAGAGAGGGAGGGAGGAGAGAGAGAGGGAGGTGAGAGAGAGAGAGAGGAGAGAGTTGGGAGAGAGGAGGACTCCCTCCCTCTCTCTCGTCTCTCTCATCTCTCTTTCAGTCTCTTAAAAATAAAGTTATAAGAAGGATATACAAGGGGCTTAAAAATGAGCGGACAAAAGCAGTCCTTCTCGCTGTCGACCTCCATTGGGATTCTCGCTCGGATTCGTGCGATTCACTCGATCGGCTTTCTATATCATGGAATCAAGTTCGTTGTGTTATCATTTATGTTAACTTTTTTGAACAGCATAACTGGAATTAGGAACAGGCGCTTTTGATGCCGAGCGAAACGTTAATTATTGCACTGATCTGCTGCATTTGATTCTTGGCCTTTTCCCAATATAGAAAATGATTCGCAAATACTATTTGGCAGTGTTATATTTGTTATGTATCATTTACTATAAACCCTCCCCAGTTGTAGGCAAATTCATCATCTCATTACCCTCAGGGCGAATGAGTTATCAAGGGGTACAATTAGAGGGGGAGGGTTCTAATAAAGGGGTACCATTAGAGAGGGAACTAATAAAGAGGGGGGGGGGTTACTAATAGAAAAATATAATGACATTGCCGCAGGGCGAGATGCGCAGTCCACGAAGTGCAGCCCGTTTCCGCGGCACCGTCCGCTACGTGTTTGGGACGACGCACAAGGATAAGTTTGTAAACTTTTTTTTTTTAATTTTTGAATTTCATTTAAATCTGCCGATTAAGAGTTTGCTTTTTCTCTCCCAATATTTTTCATGAAAATTCGATCTTCGAGTTTGTGGCAGGATGACGAAATTAGCTTTTCTGTTGTATGTATGTAACTGCTATAACGGCATCGCAACTCGGAGGTATGTAAAACTGTTAAATGATTTAACATAATGACTGGAAAAAAACCAATCCGCTGTTTTTCGGCAGAATTTATTGCTGTTATATCATCAGCAATAATTAGGAACAAAAAGAAAGCAAAAAATTTAGGAATTCTCGAATCAAGTCGCATACAACGGCGAAGATCAAGCGGCCGAACGACTAGAGGAACAGGTGAGAAATGAATAAATAAATAAATTTAAATAACATTTTCCGTTAACACTATTTTTTAACAATTTAAACAGGAATCAGATTGTGGTCACCATTATTTTAATTCTATTTACATCATCTCTTTCTCATGGATCGAATTTCCATTTACAGCTGAGAATTTGTAGCCGGCAATCCGCATAAAACCACCGGGGCACAAATCTTGCTCAAAATCGACGAGACTACAAATATCTCATAAATCGGAGCAACAACAAAAAAGTAAATAATAAATTTTTAATATAGTTTATGTTTAACACAATTAAATTGAGATTGTTAATTTCTCTCTCTCTCTCTCTCTTTCCCTTTTTCTCTCTTTCTCTCTCTCTTTCTTTTCTCTCTCCCTCTTTCTCTCTCTATCTCTTTCTCTCTCTCTCTTTCTCTTTCTCTCTCTCATTCTTTTTCTCTCTTTCTCTTAAACTCTATCTATCTTTCTCTTTCTCCCTCTTTCTCTCTCTCTCTCTCTCTCTTTCTCACTATTTTTCTCTCTCTCCACTGATTAAATGAGACAAAAAAGCGTTGACTTCTCGTATTTATTAGCCTGACTTACTTTACGTTTCTTCTCTAGCAACGAGATCGTCTGGCACGATCCGTTCGACTCGGAGGTCGGCTAGACAGAATTTAATGCTGTTATGTCATGGGAAAGAATTAGGAACAAAAAAAAAAAACAAAAAAAGAACAAAAAGCTAGGCAACGCTCTTTTCGCCTCACGTTCGGCCGCCCAAAGAAAAGAACAGTTAAAAAGTAAATAAAAATAAAAATAATATTTAAACTACACTTCATTTGCAGAATTCGATTGCTGCTGTTATTAAATTATTACTTATATTTGAATCCTACGCTAAGGCCGTGTCGCTTTCAGTTAGACAGCTGAGGCTAAGTCGCAAGCATGCTGTATAAAACCACCATTGCATACATCTTGCATCCAATTGGAGGAGACTTCAAATTTCTAATATGTATAAAACGGGAAAAACAGTAGCAACAACACAGAAATAAATAAACGCAAAATAATAATCAAAATAGGTAACGTTAAATAAAGTGATTAATTTATTAATAAAGTAATTTAGAAAATTAATTAATTAATTATATATTTTTCCATGTTATGCAAAGCTCTCAAGCCACAAGCTAATTAATTATTAATACAATTAAGATAGTTAATTAATGAAGCTCATTTATTATTCGTCTTCTTTCAGAGCTTCAAGGCACAAGCGCCACTGACGATGGGCGAAGACGACGGCGAGCGGTGCGGGAGGATGAAGACGCACGAGGGACTATTCAGCCAGGGAATAACAGAGAGAGAGAGGGTAGAGAGAAAGAGAAAGAAGGGAGAGACGGAGAGAGAGAGAGACTTCTTTCCTGGCTTTCTTCAACAATTTGTACTTGGTTAGGCCAAGTTGAACGTGCCGATGTTCCGCCAGAATGATGCCGCGTCTTCGACATCTCTTCATGCGAAGGCGTTGTCAAACAACCAAAGCAATCGATCATTCATAGTCGGCATTCAGGCGCTTTTTCATATACTTTTTCGAGTTCTAGAAGGACTGGAATCATCGAAATCGAGGAAAAGAATACCGTTCTATTTTTGTTTGCCTCTCAACTCTCAAAATCATAGAGTAGTTCTTCGAAAAAAGGCACAGGCGGATGATCTCATAGTCAGCCGACAGGGCGGGCACCAGAATCACACAGCCATTATGCTGTTCTCCCGGCTGCATGGTGCGCATTTATAAATTTCTAATAAGAATAATAATTTATCAGTTTCCGCTAATTTTCAACGTCGCATTAAATTCAGACTGATCAATTTACTTTTAAATTATTATTATACATCATATTTAATACTATTACATGCTGCCCAGGTGCAGCGCTGCTATATCTGCCATATATTTATGTAAGCTAGTTGATAGTCATATCACTAAAACATCGAATAGAGAAAATACTGTATTATGTGTATGAGCCAAAAACTCACGCTTGAATTAGCGCCTTTTTGCCTGACACAAGAGCAAGAGAGAGAGAGAGAGAGAGAGAGAGAGAGAGAGAGAGAGAGCGATGCACCACAATAGTCTGGAAAATATCGGGGTATCCCATAAGGAATTAGGAACTGGCATGAACTTCCGTTATGCAGCATAATTAGGAACTGGCGCTTTTGATTCCGAGAAAATTGTTAAGTGTTATCCTTTTCCTTTATCAGAGAATAACAGAGAGAGAGGGGAAGAGAGTGAGCGAGAGAAAGAAAGGGAGAGAGATATAGAGAAGAGAGAGAGGAAAGAGAGCGAGAGGGACAGGGAAAAGTGGGAGTGAGAGAGAGAGACAGAAGATTGAGATCAGGGTGCAGATTCTGTCTGGGATTCGTGAGATTCATTCGATCGACTTTCTACATCGTAAATTTTTTTAACTTTTTTGAGACGCATAATTAGGATCTGGCGCTTTTGATGCCGAGCGAAATGTTAATTATTGCACTGATCCGCAGCATTTGTTGAGCTCACTTCTCCGCCTTCGGTTAACCGCATCAAACCGCCAGGGCACTAGTCTCACATTGGACGAGACTACAAAAATCTCATAGACTAAAAATAATTAATTAAAATTAAATTAATAGTTATCAAAATATAATAAATAAGATAATTTTATAAAATAAATAAAATGAGATAATTATTTTCTCTCTCCATCTTCAATCTCTCTCTATCTCTCTTTTCAACTTCTTCTTCTTCTTCTGCAGAGCCTTTCACACAAGCCCCTGACGATGGGCGAAGACGACGACGAGCAGACGAAAGGCTCGGGCGGAGGGTCGAAACCGTGGTCTGCCCCTGCCACGGCCCCCACAGCTAAAAATTAAAACAAATATTTGCCTTGAAGAAAAAATCCCTCTTCTTGCCCTCTGTCATTCTCCCTCCTTGTCCCTTTCTCTGCCTTGTCTCACAATGTACAGTCCCGCCCTGGATCTTTTTTGGATGGATAATATGCTGAATCGGGTGAACCCAGGGATGAATGCAAGACCCCAAGACATTCCTCCGGGTTGTTCCCACCATGGACTCTGCCGCAGATTTTCCTTTGTAGCATTTTTTGTAACTTTTTTTCAGTTTTCCTTTTTTTGTAATTTCAGGAGAAATAAGAATATGCATTACATAGTTATCGGACGAGTTCAAGGAATTATAGAGCATACATACGTAGATGTAACGGGTACAAACCACAGTGTCAACTGCCTCCCCCCCCCCTCTCACGACGTGCCCTCAGGTTCAAGCACCGCCCCGGACTCAATCCACTCAAACGGTAGTAGACCTTGTTTAAGAGATTGAAAGAGATAGACAAGGACGTGAAAGAGAGATAAAATTATCACTGAGAGAGAAGAGAGAGAGAGAGACGAAATACGAGAGAGAGAGAGAGAGTGGAGACGTAAGAGGCGAGAGAGAGAGGGACATGAGAGAGAGACGAAAGACGAGAGAGACGAGACGAAATCTGCGAGAGAGAGAGAGAGAAAGGGAGAGAGAATGATGAGAGAGCGCTCAAATCAGGAATTCTTGTTGGGCGGCGACCCCTCGTCGACCTCCACCAGCGAAGCCGTGCAGCGCGCCTCCTTCAAGTAGACTCGGGTGGTCGCGCGGGGAGAGCCGAGATGGGCGAATGAGTAGGAAGAGGTAGAGAGAAAAGAGCGAGAGGGAGGATGTGGGAGCGGACAGAGATAAAAGAGATAGAGAGAGAGAAGAGGGAGGATGTGGGAGCGGAAAGAGATAAAAGAGATAGAGAGAGAGAAGAGGGAGGATGTGGGAGCGGAAAGAGATAAAAGAGATAGAGAGAGAGAAGAGGGAGGATGTGGGAGCGGAAAGAGATAAAAGAGATAGAGAGAGAGAAGAGGGAGGATGTGGGAGCGGAAAGAGATAAAAGAGATAGAGAGAGAGAAGAGGGAGGATGTGGGAGCGGAAAGAGATAAAAGAGATAGAGAGAGAGAAGAGGGAGGATGTGGGAGCGGAAAGAGATAAAAGAGATAGAGAGAGAGAGAAGAGGGAGGATGTGGGAGCGGAAAGAGATAAAAGAGATAGAGAGAGAGAAGAGGGAGGATGTGGGAGCGGAAAGAGATAAAAGAGATAGAGAGAGAGAAGAGGGAGGATGTGGGAGCGGAAAGAGATAAAAGAGATAGAGAGAGAGAAGAGGGAGGATGTGGGAGCGGACAGAGATAAAAGAGATAGAGAGAGAGAAGAGGGAGGATGTGGGAGCGGACAGAGATAAAAGAGATAGAGAGAGAGCAGAGGGAGGATGTGGGAGCGGACAGAGATAAAAGAGATAGAGAGAGAGAAGAGGGAGGATGTGGGAGCGGAAAGAGATAAAAGAGATAGAGAGAGAGAATGAGGGAGGATGTGGGAGCGGAAAGAGATAAAAGAGAGAGAGAAGAGGGAGGATGTGGGAGCGGAAAGAGATAAAAGAGATAGAGAGAGAGAAGAGGGAGGATGTGGGAGCGGAAAGAGATAAAAGAGATAGAGAGAGAGAATGAGGGAGGATGTGAGAGCGGAAAGAGATAAAAGAGATAGAGAGAGAGAAGAGGGAGGATGTGGGAGCGGAAAGAGATAAAAGAGATAGAGAGAGAGAATGAGGGAGGATGTGGGAGCGGAAAGAGATAAAAGAGATAGAGAGAGAGAAGAGGGAGGATGTGGGAGCGGAAAGAGATAAAAGAGATAGAGAGAGAGAAGAGGGAGGATGTGGGAGCGGAAAGAGATAAAAGAGATAGAGAGAGAGAAGAGGGAGGATGTGGGAACGGAAAGAGATAAAAGAGATGGAGAGAGAGAAGAGGGAGGATGTGGGAGCGGAAAGAGATAAAAGAGAGAGAGAAGAGGGAGGATGTGGGAGCGGAAAGAGATAAAAGAGATAGAGAGAGAGAAGAGGGAGGATGTGGGAGCGGAAAGAGATAAAAGATATAGAGAGAGAGAAGAGGGAGGATGTGGGAGCGGAAAGAGATAAAAGAGATAGAGAGAGAGAAGAGGGAGGATGTGGGAGCGGAAAGAGATAAAAGATATAGAGAGAGAGAAGAGGGAGGATGTGGGAGCGGAAAGAGATAAAAGAGATAGAGAGAGAGAAGAGGGAGGATGTGGGAGCGGAAAGAGATAAAAGAGATAGAGAGAGAGAGAAGAGGGAGGATGTGGGAGCGGAAAGAGATAAAAGAGATAGAGAGAGAGAATGAGGGAGGATGTTGGAGCGGAAAGAGATAAAAGAGATAGAGAGAGAGAAGAGGGAGGATGTGGGAGCGGAAAGAGATAAAAGAGATAGAGAGAGAGAATGAGGGAGCGGATAGGGAAAGAAGGGGAGAGAGAGAGGTAGGAAGAGAGAGATAATGAGAGAGAGAAAAAGAGAAAGAAAGAGAGAAAGAGATGTAGAGAGAGAGAGAGATTGAGAGAGAGAGAGAGAGAGGATGAGAGAGTCGCAACTCGGAGTTATGTAATACTGTTAAATGATGGAAAAAATGTCTAAAACAAAATATCTATCTACTGCATCCAGGCAGAACTTAATACTATGCTATCATGCGAAGATAATTTAGAAAAAAAAAGAACATAGCTCTTCCCGATTCAAGTCGCATACAATGGCGCAGGTTAACCTGCCGAAAGACGAGAGAATAACAAAAGAAATATGAACTGCATAATTGAATAATTAAATTTAATAACATTTCCAAGGAAAATAACATCAATTCTATTCCTTCTTTATTCGCCAGGAAACTTCTAGATCGATTCTACGAGAGACATCAGGCTAAGTAGCCGGCAAGACGCAAAAAGCCACCGAGGAAACCTGATGAGTAAGCTCAAACAGGAATGCGACAACAATATCTATTATATATGTAGTTTTAATATGGGAAAGTAGCGACAGCAAAAACAAAAGTAGATTAACCATAAGGTTAAATTAATAAACAAATTAACGTAAAATAAAATGATGTAATTAAAAAAATTTGTAATTAACATCAGGGATGTCCAAAGCGGGCCGAGCCCGGGCCGGGCCCGGGCCGGGCCCTAGGCCCGGCCCGGCCCGTTGCTAATTTGGCGGGCCCGGGCCCGGCCCGGGCCGAGATTACAAAGGTAGGGCCCGGCCCGGCCCGGCCCGCGTTTTAAAAAATAGGCCCGGGCCCCCTGAACAATATGATGAAAGAAGCTATCAGGTGCTCAAAAAGCACCGCGCTTCCTTTTTATTGTTGCTGTTACAATTGCTTGTTTTAAACCTTTAAATTTAGCAAGCATGGAGGAAGAGCCTGGAGTCATCATTGAGCTTGACGATCGGCCCCCTACTTGGCAACCACCGCAGAAGGCTGCCATCGAACTCACAAAAGATGAACTGGATCAAGTTGCCGCGTTCGAGCAGTCGTTGCTGGTCTACATGGAGAAGAGCCGCGGCTCTTCTCCATGTAGACCTTCTGTCATTATAATCTTTTCTGTTACTTCAAGCAGCGCAACCGGAACAGCAGATGAGTTGCCATCTCGGCAGACAATCGCTCGCTCTGCGCAAACGATTGCAGCTGATGTCATGAAACATCTTACTACTGAGGTGAGAACTACATATGTTGATATGAATAGTGTATGTTAACCACAAATACAGCCACCAGTGCTCAGACGGAGCGGTCTTTTTCAAGGTTGCACCACCTTGTGAGCGACTATAGGCACCGTCTCTCTGACTCTAGCATCTAGGGCCTCATCACCGCATCCATGAATCGCACTGTAGTTGTTGGGGTTGACGAGGAAGATGATGAAATTGACAATTCTTAAATAAATCGCTAGTTGTATTTCAGAATAACAGTCCTTTTTTCCCTCTCTCTTTCCCTTTCCGCATCCCGTTCTTATTCTTGTTTTGCTCAACTGACGAAATTATTAGCTCTTAATTCGTTCCATTACTTCGGTCAGTATTGAAAATACTCGTAATACAATTGCTCCTACCATTTCAGAAGTGCAGTCTTTATTTGTCTTTGAGTTAATAAATGCTAACGTGTTAAAATAAATTCCAAGCAGAACGAAAAAAAATTGTTTTTCCTTATCATTAAAGCAGGCCCGGGCCGGGCCCGGTCCCGGCCCGGCCCGGCCCGCAAGGAATTTTATGGGCCCGGGCCCGGCCCGCCTTAATATTTTTAAACTTGGCCCGGCCCGGGCCGGGCCCGCAGTTGGAAGGGCCCGGCCCTCTCATACCTGCTGCCCTCTCTCATACCTGCTGCCCTCTATTGTCTGTGCTGCCGCTCATCTCCTCGCTCTCAAACCAACCGAGCCCCCGTGCAGCTGCAGCCCATGCCACCGCCCGTGTGCCTCGGGCTTTCCTCTGTCTCATAGGCACCACGAAAGGTTTGCTATTCAGCCGTAGAAGGGCCCCCTTCTTCCCTCTTCGCTCTTCTTCGGTTTTTCTGCTAGTTCCCTTGGGCCAGGGACAACCGTTTGATCTACAAGGCCCTATATGAGTTATGTCGGGCGTAGATGAATCTTCCTCAACGCCTTCTAAGCCTATTTCTCCCGTGCCGCTGGCCTCGTTCGCTGAAGCTTTGCAGAATCGACGAAAGCGCGGAAGGACCGCTCAATCGGGATCAGCGGATGACTCAACCGAGGACGAACTGATCCTCCAGATGGCCCGGAGCTGGACGCTCTTGTCATCGCCCTCACCAACAAGGACAACGAGAATGCCTCCCTTTCCATGCTGATCGCTGAGAAGGACGAGCGACTATCCAAGTTGGAGGCAGCCCATGTTGATATTGTTGCGCGATTTGATGCCCATCTTTGTGCTTCTTCTTGTACTTCTCTCAATAATGCTACCGATGTTGTTATGTCTGCTTCCCCCAACCCTCCCTCCCGTGTGGCTGCCTTCGTCGTCCCCCCGGCCGAATCCAGCACGGCCCTCCCTCCCCCCTCCTCCTCTCCCCCGATTCCCGCTTGGGATCACTCATTTGAGACAGAGGAGGAGAAAGCGGACCGCACTGAGCGTCGCCGCTCGGTCGTCGTTGCTGGTGTAGACTTTGCTTCCGGTTCAGCATCGGAACAGGCACTTCATTACTATAATGTCATCTCTCGAATGCTTAATTATTTCGATATCTGTGCTCTCCCTGTTGCTGTGTACCCCCTCCCTTCTCGCGGCTCACGCTCCGCTCTGCTCAATTTTGTCCTTCCCAACTCTGCTATTCAGCAGCAAATGATTAAGGCCTCTCCCCGTCTCCGCCATTCCTATGATCTCTATCGAATCTCAGTCCGCCCCTCCCTTACCCTCGCCCAGAGAGGCATCAAACCCTCATCCCTAGACCTCTTATGGACTTCTCCAAGTTCTTCCGCCCCCCTCGCCATCTCCAGCAGGCGCATAGCCTCCGCCCATCTCAGCCTGCCCCCTCTCTGAGAGCCACACAACACCAACCCAACAACTACCGCTCTCGTCCCCGCAACCATTCCACCTCATCGGCCGTTCAGCCTTTTAACCCTCTCCCTCTCCCTCTCTCTCACTATCGTCATTTTTCGCACGGCTATCGCAACGCCGTTCCTCCTTCTCCTTCCCCTTTCAACCACTGGCCGCCCATCAACCATCACCAATAGGTAACCTTCGCAGGCCAAATCTGAACCCTTTAGCTTTTCCATCTGATTCATGCAAAATGTTACTATTCAATGCTAGATCTTTAGTCAATAAGACCGCTGAATTCACCAATGTACTTAATAGATCGTTCGGCATAATTGCAGTTGTAGAGACATGGTTATCTTCTAAAATCCCCGACACTTTTATTCTCTGTGGCAATTCTAATTATAATGTGTTTCGTTGCGATCGCCCCCGACGCAAAGGGGGAGGCGTTGCCATGCTATTTAACTCCACCATTTCATGTAAAATCATATCTTCGGAGTCAACTGCGGGCTCCTTTGAACTTCTTGCTATAGATTCTTCATTTAATGGTAGCCTCATTCGCTTTATTACGTACCGAGCCCCTTCCTCATCAGTAGAAGCTAATTCCTTGCTCATCAAGTCTCTCCGTGATCTTTCCACTTGCGCGCATCCAACCATTATATTAGGCGATCTCAACTACCCCGACCTCTGCTGGTCTCTCCCCCCTCCTCCCAAAATCGGAAGTGTTTCCAACCAGTCTAAGCTCTTCCACGATTTTACCACTACGTCTTGTTTTGCCCAATTGACTCCTTCTGCTACTTGCAATACCCATATATTAGATCTAGTACTTTGTAATACCCCAAACCTCATTTCTAAGGTTACTGTCGGACCCCCTTTTGCTACATCTGACCACAATGTCGTTTCTGCTGAGATCTCTCTTTTATTTTCCTTCCCCTCTTATACATTTGTTAAGGACTACTCCCAATGCGACTATTCAGCTGCCAACTCTTTCCTACTTTCTTATAATTTTCCTTTAGCACACACTTCAATCACTTGTATTGATTCTATGTACTCGCAGCTCCTCACCGCCCTTCAGGAAACTGAATCTCTCTTTGTCCCCTACAAGAAGGTTAGCATATATGGAGATAGACTACCTGAACACATCCTTCGTTTGCAACAGAAACGTTACCGTCTTTGGCTCCTGACCCTTTCCAATAAGTCCAAACATTCCGATCTCGAATTCACTAAAGCCAATGTTCGCTATAATAAGGCTGTAGACAAATATTCGCGCAACGTAGAAAAACATATAGTTGAATCGAAGAATATCTCCCAATTTTACCGCTATATCCGTAATAAGACTTCATCCAAGCATAGAGGCATCGACACTCTCACTGATTTCTCCGGAAACGATTTTACGAGTTTCTCCGATATTGACAAAGCCGAGCTTCTCTCTCAGTCGTTTTCTAATAGCTTCACCACCGATAATGGAATTTTGCCTCCTCTACCTCAATCCCCTCCTTCACGCACACCATTTGAATTTAGATTTGTTAGACATGAAATTTCTCGTGCAATTGAAATTTGGCCTAATAGTTCATGCACTACTCCAGATCATCTCAATATCAGATTCATTAAGAATCTTGCTATCCCCATTAGCGAATCGCTAGAATATATTTATAATTTTTCACTATTCTCAGCGACTGTGCCTATAATTTGGAAACACTCGATTGTAGTACCTATCAAGAAAAAAACCCCCCTTCTCCGACCCAGCAAACTATCGTCCCATTTCTATTACTTGCATGTTCTCTAGACTTTTTGAAAAGCTTCTTTGTCGTAGGTTATCTAAGTGGTGTGATGTTAACTGTATTTTTCCCGATGAGCAATTTGGTTTCCGCCCCAAGCGATCCATAGAATTCCAACTGCTTGACTGCTTAGAACAGTGGACCCACTCGCTTCACATAGGCCATTCTACGGATGTTGTATACTTTGACCACGCTAAAGCTTTTATTAGAGTAAGCCACCTTAAGTTGACTCACAAACTTAAATGTCTCTTATTTCCAGTTGTGGTAGTTAATTGGATAGAAAATTTTCTTTCATGTCGCACTTTCTCAGTACGAGTAGGGAAGTCTCTTTCAACCCCTCGCCCTGTTCTTAGCGGAATCCCCCAAGGCACCGTAATAGGCCCTCTCCTCTTCATTCTTTACACTGCCGATCTAACTCCTTTGATTTCTCATCATGGCGCCGTCGCCCGCTGCTTTGCAGACGATAAGGGTAGCGGGCCCGGGCCTGGTTTTGGACATCCCTGATTAACATAATTAATCTAACTACTAATAAAGTGCTAATTGTAAGCGTCGGTTTGTAACAGTTTTCTTCTGGAACCTTCCATCTCCTTCAGATGTTTGAGGTATCCAAACTGTAAAAGCAACTACGAACGCTGCGACTTTCCGACCACTACAAATGTTGCCACCGTCGCACCTAAGTTTTCTTCTGGAAGCTTCCCATTTTCCAGAACTTTCCGGAAGGGGCCAACATCTGCCCCCCGGTACTGGGAACATTCCAGAAGATTCTGGAAGGGACCAAGTTCGGCCCCGGAACATGAAATTTTCCAGAACTTTCCGGAAAGAGCCAACGTCTGCCCCCGGTACTGGGAACATTCCAAAAGATTCTGGAACGGACCAAGTTCGGTCCCGGAACATTGGATTTTCCAGAACTTTTCGGAAAGGGCCAACGTCTGCCCCGACACTGGGAACATTCCAGAAGATTCTGGAACGGACCGAGTTCGGTCCCGGACGGGGAATATTTCAGAAAATTCTGAATTCTATTGCTCTCTACCGAGTTTACGCAGCTAAAAGGATATGCTCTTGTATACACAGCCAAAGTATCTGAAGAAAAGTCATATAGCGAGGCCGCGAAGCGGCCGAGCAACCAGCCGGTGAAGCGCGCGCGAACCGGCTGGTTGATTAATAATTCATTTTATTCTTTCTTCTGCAGAGTTTTCTCGCACAAGTTCAGCTGCCGATGGGCGGAGACGACGATGAACAGACAAACGGCTCAGTCAGGGAACGACAGAGAGAGAGAGAGAGAGAGAGAGAGAGAGAGAGAGAGACTGAGAGAATGAGAGAGAGATAGGGATGAAAGAGAGAGAGAGAGCGCGCGAGAGAAAGAGAGAGAGAGGGAAGAGAGAGCGCGAGAGAAAGAGAGAGAGAGGGAAGAGAGAGCGCGAGAGAAAGAGAGAGAGGGAACAGAGTGAGAGAGAGGGATAGTGAGAGAGAGTGGGAGAGAGTGAGAGAGACGAGCAGACGAACGATGCGGGCGGAGGTCAATTTAGGTTAACTTGAACGTGCTGCGATGTTCCTTCCGCCAGAATGCCCGCCGAGTCTCATCGGCGCCGCCAAACAACATGATCAAGCGAAATCAATAACTGTTAGACAGAACGGGGAAAGGAACGTATATAAAAAATGGAAACATAAATTTTATTTACACTTTTCGGGCTGAATATAATTGACGTAGTCTTTAAATTATTTATATTTTCTTTTCAAAGAGAACGCTGAAGCAACACTCCTGCGTTGACTGCTAAGGCTTAGTAGCCTGCAACACTCATAAAACCACCAGAGCAAGTGTCTTGCTCGGATTGGACGAGGCTTTAAATATATATCTAATATAATATAAGAGGAAAATGGCAACAACAAAAAAGATAAAAATTTAAATTAAAAGTCAAAATAAGCAACGTTAAATAAAATATGATTAGGAAAGTTAATTAATGAAGCTGATTAATTAATTATTCTCTCTTTGGAATCCTTCTTAGCGGAGATACGAAAATGCCTTCTCCCTCTCCATAGTTTTCGGCTTTCAAAACCACCTAGTAGATATTTGAAGAAAAAAAAATATTTCTCTAAGAAGTTCTTCATTAATAAGCTTTTTTTTTAAACATTTTTTTTACAGATTTTATATCGGCAGAATACATAAGCGATGGTTCGTTCAATGTTCGAATCAAAGGAAAAATAAATAATATTTCAATTTGTATCAGAAAAGCACCGAAATATTATTGTAACTGATCATATCGTAATTAATAATTGATTAATAACTCTACTTGCATCCTTTAGCAACGAGATCGCCTGGGACGATCCGTACGACTGCGCTGTCGGCTGTGAGAATCGCATACAACAGCGCTGTTTAAGCGGCCGAACGGTGAGAGGAACCAGTTAGAAATAAATAAATAAATAATTTAAAAAAAATGTTCTTTGTACGTATCATATTGCATCTGCTGCTATCGGACGTCGATCGCTTTTGCATTTACAGCTGAGAATAAGTAGCCGGCAAACCGCATAAAACTACCAGGGCGCAAATCTTGCTCAAATTGGACGAGACTACAAATATCTCATATACTAAAAACTACAAAAAAATTATTTAATATTAAATTAATATGTAAAATGTCGTAAAAGGAAATAATAAACTCCTCTATAAAGAATTAAATTGAGATAGTTATGCTCTCTCAACCTCTCTCTCTATTTCTCTTTCTTTTTCTCCTTCTCTCTTCTCTCTCCCTCTCCCTCTCTCTCTCTCTCTCTCTCTTTTGCGCTATCGGCTGCTAAAACGATTCAGAAGGAGTAAACTAACATTTTCCTTTGTTCCAGATTTTATAGAATATATGTAAGTACAAACGCCTAGATTATGGCTCTTTCAATCACCAAATCTAAGATGAAAAAATTTAGTTTGAAGCGTTCTACATCCCTGATCCAGACTCAAATTGATATCGAGACAACGATTAATATAACAGTTCATTACATCTTACAATAATATTGTGTTAAATAAAAAAAGATAAATTACAGTCCCTCCAATACAAAAAAAAACGCCAGATTAGAGCAGCTGGATCGGCTGTTGATGTCGATTCTCAAGGAGTAAAGTACATTTCTTTTTGTTCAGAGTTTATATCGGTATGTGTTGGTTCCTTCATTGATGTAATTATAAGTCGCGATAATTCGAAATTTACTTCACACCTTTACGAGATCGCCTGGGACAATCAGTACTGGGACGCAATATAATATCCTCTTTTCCTCGTAATATTTATATTCAACATTATTCGTGGGAAAATAATGTAAAAAAAAATTAATCTACTGCGTCTAGGCAGAATTTAGTGTTGTTATATCATGTGAAGATAATTTAGAACACACAACAGGAAAAATTTAATAACCGGCTCTTCTCGCCTCGAGTCGCTTACAACGGCGCAGATCAACTGGCAGAACGACTAGAAAAACCGGTGAGAAATATCAAAAGAAATAAAGAAATAACATAAAAGTTAATTGTATTTCCAAGGAAGACAACATTGCTCACGCCATTCTATCACTTACTTTTTCATCAGCAAGATCGCTTTTCCTGTGAGAGCTCAGGCTAAGTAGCCGGCTAGCCGCATAAAACCACCAGGGCACAAACCTGAGCACAAATTGGAGCGCGTCAACATAATCCAATATATGTCCTTTAATAGGGAGCAGCAGAAACAACAAAATTAGATTGAGTTTAAAATAATAAGCAAATTAACATGAAATAAAATGATCTAATTAATCAGTTTGGTAATTCAGATAATTATTTTGTTAATTATATATTTTTTCTTCTTCTGCAGAACTTTCTGCCGATGGGCCAAGACAACGACGAGAAGACGATGGGGATGCCGCCGTATGATGGACTATTCACTCACGCGATAACAGAAAGAGGGAGAGAGAGAGTGAGAGAGAAGGAGAGCGTAAAGAGAGATAAAGAGAGCGAGAGACAGAGAGCCATTTGGAGAGAGAAAAAAAGGAAGGAGAGAGAAATAGAGTTAGTTGCATTCAAGGGCGCATTTCTTTTATTGCTCGTTTCATTATTTCATGGTTCTTTCTTTAGGTCAACTTCAAGTGCCGCGATGTTCCCGCCAGAATGCCGCCGAGTGCTCGGCACCGCCAAAGAACATGATCAATCGATCAATCAGTGTTAGACAGAACGACGAGAGGAACAGGGGAAAAAATGGAAACATACATTTTAATTACACTTTCCGGACAAAATAGAATTGCCGCAGTCATTAAATTATTTATATTTTCTTCTCTCAGAGACGCTGACGGAACACTCTTGGCTTGACTGCTGAAGCTTTGTAGCCGACAACCCTCATAAAACCACCAGAACTCAAAATGGACGACCCTTCAAACGTCTCATATATTATGAGGAGAAAATGGCAACAACAATAAAAAATTTAAAATTAAAATTAGTAATCTAAATATGTAGCTTAAAGTAAAATAATTAAAAAAATTGAGATAATAAATTATTCTTTTTCTTCATCTTCTGCAGAGCTCTCGAGTCACAAGCGCCGCTGACGAAGGGAGAAGACGGCTACGAGCAGAAAACATAGGGCGAGAATTTACAGGTCCAAGTATGGCACGGTCAACCTGGAAGCCATGAAACATAGTGAATGCGCGGATCGCCGCGATCGGAGGCATCGACGACGAGACGGAGGGAGGGGAAAACGGAGGGGAAGTTGAGGTTGGAGAGGAGAGAGAGAGAGAGGGAGAGAGAGAGAAAGAGAAAGAGAGAGCGAGGAGAGAGAGAGATAGTTAGAGAAAGAGAGAGTGTGTTATTGAGAGAGATTGAACTAGAGAGTGAGAGGCATTGTGAGAGAGAGAGAGAGAAAGCGAAAGATGAAGGGAGGGGACAGAGAGAGAGAGAGAGAGAGAGAGAGAGAGAGAGTAAGAGAGTGTGAGAGAGTGAGAGAGACGAGCAGACGAACGGCGAGGGCGAAGGGCGGAAGCCGACGAACGACGGACTATTCTGTCAGGGAATATGACGGAGTGTCAAAGTTGACGGATTATTTGGTCATAAAATGCTCTGTCGGTGGTAAAGAAAGACGGATTATTACGTCACATTCTTTTCAGTGCCAAAGTTGACGGATTATTCAGCCAGCAATTACGGTTAAGATAAAAAAAAGTATGGTTATATGTATATCATCGACAATAAAGTAATCGTCAATTTGGGTATGTAATCAATAATTCAAGGCTTTCAACGCAACGAGCGCGCAACCGACTGCGCCGCAGGCGTCTTTTAATTGCTCAATCCAGACATTGACAGTGCTAAAGCCATTAAATACCGCGATTTTATGCAAACTTTAAAAATCAATATAAAATCGCCGGAGGCCATTTA
The DNA here is from genome assembly GCA_945643635.1 of Allodiplogaster sudhausi. Classification (NCBI taxonomy): domain Eukaryota; kingdom Metazoa; phylum Nematoda; class Chromadorea; order Rhabditida; family Diplogasteridae; genus Allodiplogaster; species Allodiplogaster sudhausi. The sequence goes on along the minus strand of CALZFC010000032.1, from coordinate 1,401,342 downwards.
GGAAAAAGTGAAAATGATTATCATCACTTCTCGACTTGGACTATCCATCTGGACAGGTGCGATCAAAATCCGCCACCTTATGCTTAGATGGTTCCCTTGTCAGGTGTCGGCCGCCACCTCGGAGCACAAGCACGAGAAGAAAAAGTACAAGCGGCACGAGTTTATGAAGTAGGCTTCGCTTTTTTATTCTACTATTTCTCCTTATTTTTTTGTTCTGGCCGAGTAAAACATTATTTTATAGTTTAGTTATAGTCAGAGCCGGTAAATGGCCCAAAATTTTTGTGCCGGCCCGACCCGTCGGGCCCGTTTGAGCCCGCTTGTAAAAAAAATTCGGGGGGAAAAAGTCCGACAAGCTACAGAGTATTTTGAAATTCTGATTTTTTCATGCACATGCTATGAACATTCATTTTAATGTATAGAATAAAAAGTTTTAAGGGGAAAAATGAACAAATGAAGACAGTTTTGCACTTAATAATGCCACCAATCGTCCTTACTGGACGACATCGTGTGCTTATAGGGCTCAAACGGGCCTGCGGGCCGGCCCACCTTCCCCGGGCCCGGCCCGGCCCGGGGCCCTGAGAAGTTGGGCCGGGCCGTTACCGGCTCTGGTTATAGTATATCTTATTAAACTCAACAACACAAAACTAAATTCCCATGGGGAATTATGAACTGGCGCGATTCAATTGTGCAGCATAATTAGGAACTGGTGGTCAACCGAAAATTTTTAGTGCTACCAAGATCTGTAACATTTGATTGTCCCGGCTGAAGACTCTAGATTTGGGTTTGTAGATGATCTATTATTTCGTTTAATATATCGTGAATTATATGCACCTCCTCCTCCTCCTCATTGTTTATACCACCTTTTATTTCAATCCATTCGCCGAAAAAAAAATTGGAGATCTAATCATTGATAAGTGATATCTCCAAATGAGATCGGGGCAGACATCTTCATTTGCTGTGAAGATTCGCCTAACGATACTGAATCGGAATATAAAACCCGTTACAAAATAAAGCATTAATTGACCCTGTTGTGACTTGCGCCTGATACAGCATATGGTCGATGAGTCATTGAAAATATTTGATCTAATAACGTGTCTTCATCTACTAAAATCCCTAACCTGACGAATTGAAGAACCTATAGGATGTGGTTTTCGAGGCACGCTTGCCTCAGTCCTTCAGTGGACGTCAGTTCATTTGTTACTTTTGGTCAACTTCGCCCCGAACTTTGATCGAATGATTTCGAGAACTCATCGAACATATAGAGATCTGAGACAGGTGCACATAACAGTGTCAATAGGCGCTTTGTTTTGCAAACGGTTTTCATATTTACCATTAGATAAAAGACGAACCTTCACAACAAATCAAAATGCAAGTTTATGCCTCACTTTGCGATGTCACTTATCAATGATTAAATCTAATATTTTATTATTGAATAGAGATAAAGCAATTTGACAAATTGTTGTCGAAAAAATATTTGAAATGAAATTTTTTATAAGCGCTAACTTTTAAAGCTTCGGGTTTTCGGGGTTTTACGAACACCGCCATCCTATATCCCTCAGCTTAATCCGATTTTTAGCTTATAATTAGTTAGACGCGCATTTAGTGATGGCAATGAACGAGTGCAGAAATAATCGCATGATTCAAATGTTTACTCACATAAAAACTCTAAATAATTAATAAGGCTGAAGGAGGCGGTGAGCGATTGGGTCAGGAAGTACATGTCGTTATTATTATTGGCGACGCGAGCGGTGGCCAGTTTGAGCAATTTGCTAATTGTAAGTACAAGAAAATATCGGAAATTTGGATGCATATATGTATCTGTCAAAATTCGAGAATTTGGAAGAAAATCGGGGAAAGAGTAATACACAGAATCATTAATGGGTCCTGCAAAGCAAGGAAATGTTTATGTAGGTATCAGCTTGAGTTCATATGTGCGAAAATTGCCGTAAGGGAATATAGATTTCGGTGTAGTAAAAACGAAGACCGAATAGGATTACGAATGGACAATTGATATTACGGAGGGATTTGAAGTAGTATTACCGCTATTGATTTTAGCCTATACGAATGGACTTGTGATATTTCTACTGGCTGAAAAATATTATCCCCTAAGCATAATCTGTGATCATGTGATGTATGATCACATTCCACACGAATGTCTACATCTTCACTTTCAAGTTGGTATGATGACCGAATAGCTTATTGGTAACGCAGGGACTTTCTACGCAAGCGATCCAGGTTCGGATCCGGTAGGGATTCTGGACTTGTGATGTTTCAACTAGCAGACATGGCAATATCCCCCCCCCCCCTTACGTTGTCGCTGATTCGTATAGGCTAAAATCAATAGCGGTAATACTACTTCAAATCCCTCCGTAATATCAATTGTCCATTCGTAATCCTATTCGGTCTTCGTTTTTACTACACCGAAATCTATATTCCCTTACGGCAATTTTCGCACATATGAACTCAAGCTGATATCAACATAAACATTTCCTTGCTTTGCAGGACCCATTAATGATTCTGTGTATTACTCTTTCCAAAAAAGGTAACATACTTTTTAGATATAGCAGTAAATCCAGTACATAAATAATTGCACCACTTTATTATCTCATTACATGCACATTGAATCGAACGTTCAATTCAGAGACAGGATGTGTGCATGAATGCGAATATCACTGAAACTTTCTCAACTTTTAACTCTTCCTCAAACTCTACCGTGAACTCTACTTTTGATTGTACTTCAAACTCTACTTTTAACTATACATCTGACTGTTCGTCGAGCTCTACGTCTAACTCTACCTTGAACTCAACAGCGCTGTTCGAGGAAGATTGTTCGAAAAGTCTGGTAATACTGCACCCTTATCATATGCTGATGAAAACCATGTCATGCATGCAAGCGGTGCAATTGTAGAGTGACGTGGCCATCTATTTCGACACTATTGACATATACATGGAGGTTGAAGATCCCAAAATCACGGTTTGCTTAAAAATATATACTTTTATTCTAAATGCAAGTATTTGTTTGAACTATCTTAAGAACTGTTGTGTTATTATTATTATTCAAAATGCATGATCTATGTAGCCTACTGTAATGTCCTTGTGTATTCAGTTTGGCTCTTTGCTTGTCGCCCTCGGAGGCCTGTCCGGTCTCCTTCTCGGTTGCTCCGCAATCCTTCTTCTCGAACTCGCTCTTCTTCTTGCGCGTATGTCGCTTACAAGCACTCCCCCAAAAGCCACTCTTGAAGGCAGTGGAAAAACTTTGTAACAATTGGCACCGGCGGCTTGACTGGTCTTATTACTTGTTTTTTTTCTTCTGTTTGTCTTGTATTAGTGTGTCGACAGTATATTTTGCTGAGATGTTCAATTTGCATCTTATAAAAATCTTTCTTATTTCTCTAAAATAGTCTGTTCTGGCAATGAATAACAAATGAAGCCGCTGAATACATGGCTAACGGATGGATTCGTTGATGTTGATTCTGATGTGTATCTAGTGTACTTAGATTCAGTCACAGGTCTGATAAAGTGTTTTGAATAGAGTTCACCAAAATTATTTACATAATTATAGATACTCAAGCATTTTCAAGGTCAAAGGTCAAAGAAACAAAATATCCTGCAAAAGAAGCTGCCAAACAGTCGCCTGCCTCAATCGAATCGTATCGCCATGGTAGCCGAGCAAGCCAACAAGAGGCTAGGAAGATGTGTCCAAAGGTGCGGAAGGGAAAAAATGTGAAAGAAGAAACTGGCTATGCATTCAAATTACCATTGGAAAAAAAGTAAAGGAAAAAAGTATCCAAGTGCCAGGGGATACGGATCGAGCAGCTCGGAGCGACTCGAGCCACATGAGCCGTGTTAAATTAAAAATCGGTGAATAATACTTGAACTTTTGACTTCAGCAAGCTCTTTCGCATCGGTGGAAGTCAAAAAGTACTGAAAATACTTCTGATTAATCAATATCTGACGAAATCGAATTCTAATTGTGTGGATCTTATTGTTAGGGGCACGAACCGCTCGGACGATTTGAGAATCTTCATAATTCGGCATCAGGCGCGTCGTTCCACCATATGCGCCGTTTCTTGAATAATACTTATTCGTCTGTACATGTACATATGTAAAAGGTTTCGTCTGGTGTCATCTGCGAAATCTACAAGAAGTCAGTTGTCGTCCTCAGGCAATGAAAGAAAGGCTATTAATTCTTATTCCTCTTTGCTTGCCAATACCTTCGTTTATCTTCCTTTGCAAGTGTTCAAGGCAGCCTTCTGCTCTCTTTCACAGCTGCAAAGGTCGCTATGGACTTAAACGAGAGCCTCCAGTTTTAGGAAGCCATTTCTTTGCATTCCTGAGGGCCTTCATGAACTTTTGCCTCTGCTTACATTCGACAGCTCGAGGGGAGCTCGGCGTTGCCAAGAGGAGGGAAGCATGCGAGCGGTAACATGTTTCTCGAGCAGTTGGCATCTGCATTCTTTCTCATGCGGATGGGTGACGTCATTTGCGGCCCCCAGAACAACATTGTTTAGGCGATATCTCTTAGGGACAATATTGTCTTTCAAGCTCTTTCTAGAATTTATTTGATATAGCTTCCCAATCGAATTGACATTAACGAGTGCGTTGCTTGCACCAAATTGAACTCCAACATGAGCGATCATTCGTGTTCAAATGGTATGTACATGTAAAAGAAGGGCCAATTTTGGCATAGTGATTTGAAATTTGTCCTGAAGAAGCGCTCTTAAGCTTACTTATCTTGGTATCTATTTTTTAATTACATTCTTCGCTTTTGGATGCCTCTTCCACGTCCAACGGCGCTCGGCATCCTCAAGGACTTTGCTATCTGGTCGAGTGTCGCGTGCATTCGCTTCGTCTGCTGCAGCCGATCGAAGCCCGAGTGCATCTTCTGGGCCATCGCATGCATTGTTCTGTCAGTTGGCAGAGTGCCAAGTTATACAGTATGACTAGAACATGCTTACGTTCTCCTCCCAGTTTCATCGCCTTTGCCGTGAGTGTCTTCTCGGCCGTCATGCGATATCTCAGCTATCCCTCGCACATGGTGACGACGGTTGAGTTCTACCAACAGGTCAATCAAAGAGCAGCTTAATCAAGATTAATTCGTAAAGAAATGAATTTATTTAATATTCAATATGAAGACATCTGTGGTTCCTTCTGGACTCTCGCCTTGTGTTGCAGGAGTTCCCCACCATCACCATCTGCAACTCAAATGCCTACAAAATGACCGAGATCGAGCGCAATCCCGACTTTCGTGAAATCGCAGAACTGCTTCAAGCCTACACCGACATCCAAGAAGGCAATGACGCTAATGACACGTACGGGCTGGTTGGTTTCAAATGAAAGATCATTAAAATGCAATTAATCCATACTGATTCAGGTACAGGTGAAATCACCTCGTGAGATGCAATTCATCGCTAAAGACATGGTCATTTTGATGGCAGCCAACATGACACTAGAACAAAAGGCTAGCGAACACGTAATAATATTTGTAAAGACAGTAACGCAGTAAACGACGCTTTCAGCTTCCGGCAATGAATGGATACGACGATATGATTACCGAGTGCACTTTGGGAGGGAAAATGTGCTCAATGTCAGTTGCGTTTAAACAAAATAGTAAAAAAAATTTTACATGTGCAATTATCTGATAAATTTGAAACAAGATGGATTATAAAAGGTTAAACTGTTAGAAAATTGCATTAAATAAAATAGTTCTCTTAAAGGAGCTGGTTCTCGGTTGTCATTGATGCTGAATTCGGCGCTTGCCTGCGTCTTCAGCCGAACGTGTCGATTATGCGACCGGGCCTGAAATACGGACTCCGAATGCTTCTCACTGTCAAGGTCTTGTTTAATTTTGTATTTTAATAGTTCTAATTTTTATCACAATTACATACTTTCTGTAAAATTATAATTATTGAGAGGTAAAACTGTTTTTTTCAGCAAGAAGACCCTTTCAATAAGACCAACAACTTCATGCCTACGGTAGAGACAGCGAGCATCCGCTTCGCAATCCATGAGAAAAGGTATGCTTTACTATTATTGGTTTTTTTCGTTCAGACATAACAATTCCAGCTATCCTCCTTCGGTCTCGCGTCAAATTCCAGTCACAGTTGGCACACAGACTTCCATCATCATTGAAAAAGTAATCTTGAACAATAAAAGTATATGAAAAACTGCTGAGTTTTTCTTTGGAATATAATTAAAGTATGCCTGAAAGGAGCTTTCCAAATGTGTTACAGGTTGTGAAGAAGCGCGCAGGCAGTCCCTACACGAGCTGCATCAACGACCAAGGATCTAATGACAATTACTATTTTGTTAGAAGCTATTTTAATTGGCGCCAGTGCGAACGCAGCGAGCTCAGCCATTTTCGGATGTCTTTCTTAAATTTAAACTATGTAGATATATACGGTTTTAATTCACTGAACCATAAAGTAAAAGTTTGTAATCAGGGCATGAATTATACGCAGCGAAGCTGCTTGAACACTTGCAGGCAAAACCAGACAATCAAGAGGTAAGCATATAAATGTTTTTCCTTCTTTATTTTGAATCAAACCCTTGTAATAAAGAAAAACAAACTTGTATTTTGCTATTGTTAAAAGACATGAATCCGGTGATAATATTCTTATTCCGACTAGGTGTGGTTGCGCTGATCCTCGCATTCCAGTTGGCAACAATAGCGCAGAGTTCTGCAGAACGATGGACGATCGTAAGTCTTTAGTTATCTGTTTATTGTATGCTATTTTAGATCTCAGTGTTCTATGAGCTATTCAACGAGGAACAGTTATGCATGAACACGTTGAAAGTATGATGCAATGACATCGAGGTGCCACTTTGCTGCAGTGAAATGCATTCGTCGCTTGCTGCTCCAAAGGACTTCTCCACGCAACGAAACGGAAGCAGCGGAAGTAGCGTGTTCATGTCCGAGGGCGTGCAATGAGGAAACATTCATGCCAACCGTTACTACGGCAGAGTTGGCGCAATATCTTTGTCTTTCTCTCGAATTTATATCTATTTTTTGATATCAACAATAAAATTGTTTTGTGACAATGTGCAGAAAACTCATTGTCATGATCCACATACATACATACATACATAACCCTTTAATTACAGGTATCCGTCGGCTAAATACACAGTCGGCACTGGTACTCAGATCCAGAACGAAGCTTTGCACGTAAGTTTAATTCATCTTTCAAAAAACTAAATGGTTTGCCGGTTCTAACACTGACTTTAAAAGATTCTCTGGAGTGTTTGTTTCAGAGGAAGTCCTAAATGAATATACATACAAATAAGAATACTTGATAGAGCAACCGTGATTGCATGGTTCGTCGGCTCCTACCAAATACAATACTGCCATCCCATATCAGAATATACAATCCACGACGCCGGCGACTACTACTACGGAAACTTCATCCACTTCGGTGGAGAGCACTTCTTCGATCGTGTCATCAGAGACTACTAGTGATGAGAGCACAACCACTGAGGTGCTTCCCTGCTCATTTGAGCTACAGGTTAATATCCCTATTGTGAAAACGCTAGGGATCAGTTAACATCAATTCAGAAAGGTCGAGCGTTGCATTTAGCAACCTTCGTATCTCTGTTTAGATATATGCAGGGAATGCCAGCTCACTGAAAAGATAAAGTTGTATCTATCCATACGAATATGCAAGTGTCCGGAATGTCCAGTTGTTTTCCTCTTTCAGCCAACAATATGCGACGTGCTCGTTAGTATATGTCCAGAAGGCAGAGATGACTGTTGCGACAACCTCAAATACGTTTTGAAAGCAGTGGTCGGTTCAAATGCGGCATGGAACGATTGCAGGGAGAGACTCGGCAATAATACTAACTGCTCCAGAGGTGAGTGTTAACACATCCATACACTGATTCAAAAATGCCTCAAGTAATTTCTCCATCCATGCATGGATTTCAAACTTTCCACAGCTGGAAATAAATATTGTTTTGTTCGTATGAATTAAATATACTACTGAACCAATGGCAAGGAACTGTCTAACCCGTTCATGGTACCACTGATTTTTGATGTCCATTTTACGTTGATTGATTGATTGATATTCCAATGCTCAAATGCAAAGTTAAACGGTATTGAAAATCATCTACTCATATAATTAATGACAGAATATGTATGTGCATACATGTATACCGTATTTTCTCTATTAGTGCCTTCGGGGAGAGATTTAAGGGGGGTTCTATTATAGGGAGGGGTACTATTTTTGAATGTGATTGACTAAAAGTTTGCTAACAAAATTTTATTCTCAAAAAGAGAGATTTGTTGCTCGGATTCGAAGGAATCATCACTGGAAAATCCTTTCATTATTGATTTTGAATGAATTTGCAATCTTTTAATTGGGAAGTGCATCCCATTCCTCCAGGATTCATTCGAGGTACGTCCGAGTGGAGGTATTATACTTTTGGGGGGCACTATTGGAGGGGTGGGGGTTCTATTAGAGGGAGGGGGGTTCTATTAGAGGGGAGGGGGGTTCTAATAGAGGTATGAGCACTAATAGAGAAAATACGGTACATATGTACATACATATGTACTACGTATGTACATATATGCAGATACATTTTATATAGGGGAAGATCTGTTCATATGTATGAACACAAATGCAGGTGACAATGACGAAACATTTGAACACTGGGTGGGTTCATTTAATGTCAATAACTCCGGAGATCAACCATATCCGGTAAGCGTTCACGTTACGAATTTCGTTAACTTTGATTTACATTAGTATTCAGGCGTACTTTTATATACAAAAATTACTTAAACTGAAAATACTTTTAGCTGAGTGAGATCGGGTCACAGCTTCCCGGCGAAGTTAGTGAAACGATGTCAAACAACGATGGTAGCAATCAATGGCATAACAATGGGTGGTGGAGTTTACAGTCAGAATCAAATCGGGTGAGTTTTGTTTTTTATTATTTTTTTAAGGAATTTCTTTGATTTTCCGTTTATAAATTTCATATAAATTTCATAGTACTGATTCTCGGCGAAGTATACCCTGTGGTTGCTAATTCTAAAAATGTATTTTGAACACTTTCTGCCGTCCCGACGATCCATCTAAATATTTCAGCCGAAGACTTGTTGGCTCCTTTTTGGCGTATGCAAGGACTGCGATAACAACCGATTTTGCGATACGCTTCAGAAAACCTTGAATACTTTACGTGAATCCTTCTCAGAGTGGACTGATTGCTGTGTTGCTACTTCGCATTATTGTCTACATGCCAGTCCGGTTTCCATTGCCTATGTTACAAAAGCTAGAATAGAATGATACAAATCTAATAGAAGCTGCCAATTTGCCTCTTTATAGAATCTAGTAGCAAATTTAAATACTGTAGAAAGTCGGCGCAAGAGGGAAGCGACAGCGACGATTGAAGATCTTCTGAAGACGACTGGAGCAGCTGGAGTACGTTGTATTCTAGAATCTACATTGATGTCATCTGCTACATATTTGCAACTGAAAGACACGAAATATTTCCAGCTCGGCAGTTGCGAGGAATGGAACACGAACTTTCCTTCCGTTCCTTACTGCGTTTCGTGGTAAGAGACGAACTGGGATTTTAAACACTTTCCTGCACTAACCTTAAGTTGAAATGAAGGTCTCATCTAAATGACATCACTCTGAAAGTTTACTTTTAGGTATAAGAGAAACGCGCTGATCGCCAACGTCTACTTTGGCACGCTCGCAACAAAGGTCTACACGGAGACGCCGTCTTACACGGTTAGGCTATTTTAAAAGGATAGAGCTTTTGTTGATTTTTTTTTCTAAGAAATCAATATTATAATATTGAGCGGGTTAAGCACGTCTTACTTACTCTTTAAAAAAAATAGGAAAATAAAGCCGAATACGGATGCAGACTTTCCTCCGAACTGGCAACGCTGCAATTCGACAAGTCTCAGACGGATTGTAAATCTGTCAAAATTTCCCTAAACATCTTGCAATACATCAGAACATTATCAGTTTAAGCCAATAAGATAAACATTCTTGAGCTCTCCGATGGCCTCTCCGAACTCGGTGGTCAGGCGGGCGTCTGGCTCGGCCTCTCCGCCATCACCATCGTAGAGCTCGCCTCTTTCCTTCTCGTCCTCGGCCTCTTCCTTTGCAGCCGCCTCAGAAAGGGCAAAGTCAAGAGCGAGAAAGACGACTACGATAGCGACTTGGTCAGTGGATCTCATTGCATTCTCTTAAAAAAAGATCATTTTCTAACTAGTAAATATGTATTTCGTCAACAAAATCAACCTTAGAAAATCCATTACCACACCAATTTTAGGACGAGGACGAGAATCCGCCCGCGAGAAGACGCAGCACATTGGAATAGCGAGGAACTTCTCATCTTCTCAACTCAATACCCCTCTTCTCTTACCTTTTTTGATCATTTTTTTGCCCTCCTGTTATTAAGAAAAACTAGTTGAGGATTGTTTTTCAGATTACTCTTCTGCTTTCGCTATTAACCATGTCGTTAGTATAATCACGAATAGGAACAAAAAATGGCCCACTCTTACTAACAAACAAAAGTCAACAACGAACAATCGAACAAGACTGCAAATCAATTTTTAAAAACACTTTTAATATGATAACAGAAAGTTAGAGCACCGGAAAGCGTTATTAAAATGTTCAGCATGAACTTTTAAAAGTGAGATGGAATGGAAGAACGACAGAGACTAACACGATGTAAGGCATAGAATTTGCAAGAATCAGGCAGAAACAGGGAAGAGAGCATCGTATTGACATACATATTAGGCTTTAAAAACGTCAATGGGAGAAGAAGATTGAGGAAAAAAGGTAGTTCTATAGTAGGCACTGTGATGACATCGAGGACAGAACCATAGAAACGAGAAAAAGCTACATATCGAGCGAAGAAGAGAGACTGCAGATAGTGAAAGAGAGAGAGGAAGCAAGGAAGGCCAGAGTGAGTCTGGAAAACGGCTCTAGCCTTCTCCCTCTCAAAGACACTTATAACATTAAGAGAAATAGAAGAGAATTATAATGCGAGTGGTGAGCTAGAGAGAGAAGACAGAGAAATAAAGATATATAAAGTTGATTGTGAATAAATAAACCAAACAATTCGTTATTCATTCTTTCGTTCAACTGGTAGACTTTTACTATTATTTCTCAATTAATTAAAGAAGCACGAAACTCAAGCGTAATCTATTTCATTTTCCATACCATTGTAGTCGTATCTTTCTAAATCACATCCTCTCTCGCCATTGTGTCAGGCTGGGAACGGACAGAGAGAGATGTGGAGAGAAAGAATTGGAGATACCGAGCATCAATGGATACGCTGTTTGGTGCAACACTGTTGGTTGTCCTTGGGTCTTTTGCTGGGAACGGACAGAGAGAGAATCGGGAGAGAATGAGAGAACGAGGGAGCGCGACTTCTAGGGCTATACTGAAGAGAATATAGACAGGAAATCGGTAAATAAATAGCATCAGATAAGGTCCCTGGAACGTTAAGAATTTTATGAGAGTGTTGAGTATAGAAGAGAGATAAGAGAGAGAGCGAGAGACAGAGAGAGAGCGTGAGAGAAAGTGAGCCCAAGAGGGAGAGAGAGAGATCAGAATTCCCCATCCGTGCTCACCTTCCTTCTTCTACTCTATCCCTGCATGGCAAATCAATTCTCCTCAAATTCCTATCAAGCTCTTTATCAGACGCATTTTATCTGACGCACATGCAATCTGGTCTGTTCAAGAACAAAAAAGCGCAAAGAACCCCGATGAATATTTTACCATTTGTATTTCTTTTTTATATTTTGAACGATATAAGTGGGAGATTAATTAATATTGAGACTGCGCGATTCGTTCGTTGTCTGCATCCCATTCTTCGTAAACGACACGCCCTGTTTGTTGTGAGTCATCTAACTACATACAAATATGTATGTATGCGGGCGGCCACTGGGGATCGCCGGACTTGCCTACGAGCGAGGGCAGAAGAACGGAGGTACGAAGACTTCTCTCGAAACCCATCATTCCAGTTATTCGACCTATTTATTACTTTATTTTATTAAATCAATCAATAATGCCAATCGTGGATTCGCCCCTTTTAGCCTGACACAATGGCGAGAGAGGATGTGATTTAGAAAGATACGACTACAATGGTATGGAAAATGAAATAGATTACGCTTGAGTTTCGTGCTTCTTTAATTAATTGAGAAATAATAGTAAAAGTCTACCAGTTGAACGAAAGAATGAATAACGAATTGTTTGGTTTATTTATTCACAATCAACTTTATATATCTTTATTTCTCTGTCTTCTCTCTCTAGCTCACCACTCGCATTATAATTCTCTTCTATTTCTCTGAATGTTATAAGTGTCTTTGAGAGGGAGAAGGCTAGAGCCGTTTTCCAGACTCACTCTGGCCTTCCTTGCTTCCTCTCTCTCTTTCACTATCTGCAGTCTCTCTTCTTCGCTCGATATGTAGCTTTTTCTCGTTTCTATGGTTCTGTCCTCGATGTCATCACAGTGCCTACTATAGAACTACCTTTTTTCCTCAATCTTCTTCTCCCATTGACGTTTTTAAAGCCTAATATGTATGTCAATACGATGCTCTCTTCCCTGTTTCTGCCTGATTCTTGCAAATTCTATGCCTTACATCGTGTTAGTCTCTGTCGTTCTTCCATTCCATCTCACTTTTAAAAGTTCATGCTGAACATTTTAATAACGCTTTCCGGTGCTCTAACTTTCTGTTATCATATTAAAAGTGTTTTTAAAAATTGATTTGCAGTCTTGTTCGATTGTTCGTTGTTGACTTTTGTTTGTTAGTAAGAGTGGGCCATTTTTTGTTCCTATTCGTGATTATACTAACGACATGGTTAATAGCGAAAGCAGAAGAGTAATCTGAAAAACAATCCTCAACTAGTTTTTCTTAATAACAGGAGGGCAAAAAAAATGATCAAAAAAGGTAAGAGAAGAGGGGTATTGAGTTGAGAAGATGAGAAGTTCCTCGCTATTCCAATGTGCTGCGTCTTCTCGCGGGCGGATTCTCGTCCTCGTCCTAAAATTGGTGTGGTAATGGATTTTCTAAGGTTGATTTTGTTGACGAAATACATATTTACTAGTTAGAAAATGATCTTTTTTTAAGAGAATGCAATGAGATCCACTGACCAAGTCGCTATCGTAGTCGTCTTTCTCGCTCTTGACTTTGCCCTTTCTGAGGCGGCTGCAAAGGAAGAGGCCGAGGACGAGAAGGAAAGAGGCGAGCTCTACGATGGTGATGGCGGAGAGGCCGAGCCAGACGCCCGCCTGACCACCGAGTTCGGAGAGGCCATCGGAGAGCTCAAGAATGTTTATCTTATTGGCTTAAACTGATAATGTTCTGATGTATTGCAAGATGTTTAGGGAAATTTTGACAGATTTACAATCCGTCTGAGACTTGACGAATTGCAGCGTTGCCAGTTCGGAGGAAAGTCTGCATCCGTATTCGGCTTTATTTTCCTATTTTTTTTAAAGAGTAAGTAAGACGTGCTTAACCCGCTCAATATTATAATATTGATTTCTTAGAAAAAAAAATCAACAAAAGCTCTATCCTTTTAAAATAGCCTAACCGTGTAAGACGGCGTCTCCGTGTAGACCTTTGTTGCGAGCGTGCCAAAGTAGACGTTGGCGATCAGCGCGTTTCTCTTATACCTAAAAGTAAACTTTCAGAGTGATGTCATTTAGATGAGACCTTCATTTCAACTTAAGGTTAGTGCAGGAAAGTGTTTAAAATCCCAGTTCGTCTCTTACCACGAAACGCAGTAAGGAACGGAAGGAAAGTTCGTGTTCCATTCCTCGCAACTGCCGAGCTGGAAATATTTCGTGTCTTTCAGTTGCAAATATGTAGCAGATGACATCAATGTAGATTCTAGAATACAACGTACTCCAGCTGCTCCAGTCGTCTTCAGAAGATCTTCAATCGTCGCTGTCGCTTCCCTCTTGCGCCGACTTTCTACAGTATTTAAATTTGCTACTAGATTCTATAAAGAGGCAAATTGGCAGCTTCTATTAGATTTGTATCATTCTATTCTAGCTTTTGTAACATAGGCAATGGAAACCGGACTGGCATGTAGACAATAATCCGAAGTAGCAACACAGCAATCAGTCCACTCTGAGAAGGATTCACGTAAAGTATTCAAGGTTTTCTGAAGCGTATCGCAAAATCGGTTGTTATCGCAGTCCTTGCATACGCCAAAAAGGAGCCAACAAGTCTTCGGCTGAAATATTTAGATGGATCGTCGGGACGGCAGAAAGTGTTCAAAATACATTTTTAGAATTAGCAACCACAGGGTATACTTCGCCGAGAATCAGTACTATGAAATTTATATGAAATTTATAAACGGAAAATCAAAGAAATTCCTTAAAAAATAATAAAAAACAAAACTCACCCGATTTGATTCTGACTGTAAACTCCACCACCCATTGTTATGCCATTGATTGCTACCATCGTTGTTTGACATCGTTTCACTAACTTCGCCGGGAAGCTGTGACCCGATCTCACTCAGCTAAAAGTATTTTCAGTTTAAGTAATTTTTGTATATAAAAGTACGCCTGAATACTAATGTAAATCAAAGTTAACGAAATTCGTAACGTGAACGCTTACCGGATATGGTTGATCTCCGGAGTTATTGACATTAAATGAACCCACCCAGTGTTCAAATGTTTCGTCATTGTCACCTGCGACGATACATTTGTGTTCATACATATGAACAGATCTTCCCCTATATAAAATGTATCTGCATATATGTACATACGTAGTACATATGTATGTACATATGTACCGTATTTTCTCTATTAGTGCTCATACCTCTATTAGAACCCCCCTCCCCTCTAATAGAACCCCCCTCCCTCTAATAGAACCCCCACCCCTCCAATAGTGCCCCCCAAAAGTATAATACCTCCACTCGGACGTACCTCGAATGAATCCTGGAGGAATGGGATGCACTTCCCAATTAAAAGATTGCAAATTCATTCAAAATCAATAATGAAAGGATTTTCCAGTGATGATTCCTTCGAATCCGAGCAACAAATCTCTCTTTTTGAGAATAAAATTTTGTTAGCAAACTTTTAGTCAATCACATTCAAAAATAGTACCCCTCCCTATAATAGAACCCCCCTTAAATCTCTCCCCGAAGGCACTAATAGAGAAAATACGGTATACATGTATGCACATACATATTCTGTCATTAATTATATGAGTAGATGATTTTCAATACCGTTTAACTTTGCATTTGAGCATTGGAATATCAATCAATCAATCAACGTAAAATGGACATCAAAAATCAGTGGTACCATGAACGGGTTAGACAGTTCCTTGCCATTGGTTCAGTAGTATATTTAATTCATACGAACAAAACAATATTTATTTCCAGCTGTGGAAAGTTTGAAATCCATGCATGGATGGAGAAATTACTTGAGGCATTTTTGAATCAGTGTATGGATGTGTTAACACTCACCTCTGGAGCAGTTAGTATTATTGCCGAGTCTCTCCCTGCAATCGTTCCATGCCGCATTTGAACCGACCACTGCTTTCAAAACGTATTTGAGGTTGTCGCAACAGTCATCTCTGCCTTCTGGACATATACTAACGAGCACGTCGCATATTGTTGGCTGAAAGAGGAAAACAACTGGACATTCCGGACACTTGCATATTCGTATGGATAGATACAACTTTATCTTTTCAGTGAGCTGGCATTCCCTGCATATATCTAAACAGAGATACGAAGGTTGCTAAATGCAACGCTCGACCTTTCTGAATTGATGTTAACTGATCCCTAGCGTTTTCACAATAGGGATATTAACCTGTAGCTCAAATGAGCAGGGAAGCACCTCAGTGGTTGTGCTCTCATCACTAGTAGTCTCTGATGACACGATCGAAGAAGTGCTCTCCACCGAAGTGGATGAAGTTTCCGTAGTAGTAGTCGCCGGCGTCGTGGATTGTATATTCTGATATGGGATGGCAGTATTGTATTTGGTAGGAGCCGACGAACCATGCAATCACGGTTGCTCTATCAAGTATTCTTATTTGTATGTATATTCATTTAGGACTTCCTCTGAAACAAACACTCCAGAGAATCTTTTAAAGTCAGTGTTAGAACCGGCAAACCATTTAGTTTTTTGAAAGATGAATTAAACTTACGTGCAAAGCTTCGTTCTGGATCTGAGTACCAGTGCCGACTGTGTATTTAGCCGACGGATACCTGTAATTAAAGGGTTATGTATGTATGTATGTATGTGGATCATGACAATGAGTTTTCTGCACATTGTCACAAAACAATTTTATTGTTGATATCAAAAAATAGATATAAATTCGAGAGAAAGACAAAGATATTGCGCCAACTCTGCCGTAGTAACGGTTGGCATGAATGTTTCCTCATTGCACGCCCTCGGACATGAACACGCTACTTCCGCTGCTTCCGTTTCGTTGCGTGGAGAAGTCCTTTGGAGCAGCAAGCGACGAATGCATTTCACTGCAGCAAAGTGGCACCTCGATGTCATTGCATCATACTTTCAACGTGTTCATGCATAACTGTTCCTCGTTGAATAGCTCATAGAACACTGAGATCTAAAATAGCATACAATAAACAGATAACTAAAGACTTACGATCGTCCATCGTTCTGCAGAACTCTGCGCTATTGTTGCCAACTGGAATGCGAGGATCAGCGCAACCACACCTAGTCGGAATAAGAATATTATCACCGGATTCATGTCTTTTAACAATAGCAAAATACAAGTTTGTTTTTCTTTATTACAAGGGTTTGATTCAAAATAAAGAAGGAAAAACATTTATATGCTTACCTCTTGATTGTCTGGTTTTGCCTGCAAGTGTTCAAGCAGCTTCGCTGCGTATAATTCATGCCCTGATTACAAACTTTTACTTTATGGTTCAGTGAATTAAAACCGTATATATCTACGAGAGCGCGAGAGAAAGAGAGAGAGGGAACAGAGTGAGAGAGAGGGATAGTGAGAGAGAGTGGGAGAGAGTGAGAGAGACGAGCAGACGAACGATGCGGGCGGAGGTCAATTTAGGTTAACTTGAACGTGCTGCGATGTTCCTTCCGCCAGAATGCCCGCCGAGTCTCATCGGCGCCGCCAAACAACATGATCAAGCGAAATCAATAACTGTTAGACAGAACGGGGAAAGGAACGTATATAAAAAATGGAAACATAAATTTTATTTACACTTTTCGGGCTGAATATAATTGACGTAGTCTTTAAATTATTTATATTTTCTTTTCAAAGAGAACGCTGAAGTAACACTCCTGCGTTGACTGCTAAGGCTTAGTAGCCTGCAACACTCATAAAACCACCAGAGCAAGTGTCTTGCTCGGATTGGACGAGGCTTTAAATATATATCTAATATAATATAAGAGGAAAATGGCAACAACAAAAAAGATAAAAATTTAAATTAAAAGTCAAAATAAGCAACGTTAAATAAAATATGATTAGGAAAGTTAATTAATGAAGCTGATTAATTAATTATTCTCTCTTTGGAATCCTTCTTAGCGGAGATACGAAAATGCCTTCTCCCTCTAAATAGTTTTCGGCTTTCAAAACCACCTAGTAGATATTTGAAGAAAAAAAAATATTTCTCTAAGAAGTTCTTCATTAATAAGCTTTTTTTTTAAACATTTTTTTTACAGATTTTATATCGGCAGAATACATAAGCGATGGTTCGTTCAATGTTCGAAGCAAATAAATAATATTTCAATTTGTATCAGAAAAGCACCGAAATATTATTGTAACTGATCATATCGTAATTAATAATTGCTTAATAACTCTACTTGCATCCTTTAGCAACGAGATCGCCTGGGACGATCCGTACGACTGCGCTGTCGGCTGTGAGAATCGCATACAACAGCGCTGTTTAAGCGGCCGAACGGTGAGAGGAACAAGTTAGAAATAAATAAATAAATAATTTAAAAAAAATGTTCTTTGTACGTATCATATTGCATCTGCTGCTATCGGACGTCGATCGCTTTTGCATTGTCAGCTGAGAATAAGTAGCCGGCAAACCGCATAAAACTACCAGGGCGCAAATCTTGCTCAAATTGGACGAGACTACAAATATCTCATATACTAAAAGCGGTGCAACTACAAAAAAATTATTTAATATTAAATTAATATGTAAAATGTCGTAAAAGGAAATAATAAACTCCTCTATAAAGAATTAAATTGAGATAGTTATGCTCTCTCTACCTCTCTCTCTATTTCTCTTTCTTTTTCTCCTTCTCTCTTCTCTCTCCCTCTCCCTCTCTCTCTCTCTCTCTCTCTCTCTTTCTCTCTCTCTCTCTTTTGCGCTATCGGCTGCTAAAACGATTCAGAAGGAGTAAACTAACATTTTCCTTTGTTCCAGATTTTATAGAATATATGTAAGTACAAACGCCTAGATTATGGCTCTTTCAATGACCAAATCTAAGATGAAAAAATTTAGTTTGAAGCGTTCTACATCCCTGATCCAGACTCAAATTGATATCGAAACAACGATTAATATAACAGTTCATTACATCTTACAATAATATTGTGTTAAATAAAAAAAGATAAATTACAGTCCCTCCAATACAAAAAAAAACGCCAGATTAGAGCAGCTGGATCGGCTGTTGATGTCGATTCTCAAGGAGTAAAGTACATTTCTTTTTGTTCAGAGTTTATATCGGTATGTGTTGGTTCCTTCATTGATGTAATTATAAGTCGCGATAATTCGAAATTTACTTCACACCTTTACGAGATCGCCTGGGACAATCAGTACTGGGACGCAATATAATATCCTCTTTTCCTCGTAATATTTATATTCAACATTTTTTCTTCTTCTGCAGAACTTTCTGCCGATGGGCCAAGACAACGACGAGAAGACGATGGGGATGCCGCCGTATGATGGACTATTCACTCACGGGATAACAGAAAGAGGGAGAGAGAGAGTGAGAGAGAGAGAGTGAGAGAGAGTGAGAGAGAAGTAGAGCGTAAAGAGAGATAAAGAGAGCGAGAGACAGAGAGCCATTTGGAGAGAGAAAAAAAAGGAAGGAGAGAGAAATAGAGTTAGTTGCATTCAAGTGCGCATTTCTTTTATTGCTCGTTTCATTATTTCATGGTTCTTTCTTTAGGTCAACTTCAATCTTTTCAGTGCCAAAGTTGACGGATTATTCAGTCAGCAATTACGGTTAAGATAAAAAAGTATGGTTATATGTATATAATCGACAATAAAGTAATCGTCAATTTGGGTATCCAATCAATAATTCAAGGCTTTCAACGCAACCAGCGCGCAACCGACTGCGCCCCGCAGGCCTCTTTTAATTGCTCAATCCAGACATAGACAGTGCTAAAGCCACTAAATACCGCGATTTTATGCAAACTTTAAAAATCAATATAAAATCGCCGGAGGCCATTTAGGAAAAAGTGAAAATGATTATCATCATTTCTCGACTTGGACTATCCATCTGGACAGGTGCGATCAAAATGCGATCAATTTGTTCCCTATTAATTAGCTAATCTATCATTTAAAATATTTTATTCTTTCCTAGGATAAGTGACGTCACCAAATGCGACACAAGAACGCATCTTTATTTGCTGAGAAGATTCGCAACTGAATCTTAATATAAAGGCCATTTTCAAAAACGTCAGTTGACCCTGTGGTTTGCGGCCGTTACATCTCTATATATTCGATTCGTCCTCTTTTTTACTTGATCGTATCCATCTAAAGGCTTTATTTATAAATCAGAATAAAAACAACAAATGGGTACCCTTTAGATGTTAGGACAACCCCGAGAGGAAAGCTTCGGGTTTTTGGGGTTTTACGAACACCGCCATCCTATATCCCTCAGCTTAATCCGATTTTTAGCTTATAATTAGTTAGACGCGCATTTAGTGATGGCAATGAACGAGTGCAGAAATAATCGCATGACTCAAATGTTTACTCACATAAAAACTCTAAATAATTAATAAGGCTGAAGGAGGCGGTGAACATTTGCACTCTGGCCAGTGAGAAGGGTCTCCATGGGCAGTGAGAAGGGAAGAAATGCACTGCACTGAAAAGAATGTAAGTTAATAGACCATTTATTTTGTCATTCGCTTCGAAGTTGTATCTCCTTATATCAAAGAACAGTTACTAACGTTTATCAAAGCCGCACGAAGCAACACACAGAAAACGATGTGACACGGGATGTCACAATTTGATGTCACAATAATGTACCGATTTTACTTCGGTACATATGTGTTCCACCCCATGTCACAATTTATGTTCCAAAAAATTGTGACCTCCAGTGAAACAGAAATGTGACGCGCCATGTCACAATTTTCGAGCGGTGGAGGGCAGCGTATCCCAGCAAAAATGTGACATTGCATGTCACAATTAGGCGGCAGCACATAAATTGTGACATGCTCCCACCGTTAGCTCCGCCCCTTTTGCTCTCCCTCCCCCTTCATCCATTCTTCGAATTAGTGATTCATTTACTATTATGCATGCCACTGGCATTTAATAACAAGAAGAATTATTCATTAAGTTAGTGAGACCTTCAAAAGATTACAGTAACAACTCAACACATTCACAAGGAAACAGTAACAACTAACACACTTACAAGATAACCGCGCCGAGTTAAATGAATTTGGGCTACTTAATCATGATAAAATTGAGTTACTGGTCATAAAACGACAAGAATTAATACATTCTGTAAAGACTGTTTTTCTTAGAAGGATATGTCTATGTTACCAGTTACTTTCTGAATGAATCTTGGAAATAAAAATTCGATAGTTCTAAAATGAAAGAAACGTATAGCATGAAAGCAAGTTAAAAAATGAAACAATCTTTTACTAAGATGAAAGAATGTTCTCAAGTGAAATAAACTCAAGTAAAAGAAAATTTTCAGATGTAAGAGTCAACAAAAAAATGTGATCTAATGAGATCAGACTGGCCTCTATTCGGCCATAATGGCCTCCAACTTGCGGTAGATGAGCCCTGCATCTCTTGACATGGGCTCCGGAATGCCGAGCAGATTCGCAAGAAGGGACAGCTCTTGTTTCACTTCGTGTGGGTACTCGAGGTCGAACAACCAGAAGCAAGCGAGGTAGGAGAGAAGCGCATGGGCAAGGTCTCCAGAAACCTGCAGCATGCGTATTATAAAGCAGGTAAAAAATAAATAAAAAAGCTATGAGTATAAGAATTTTTTTTAATTTGTTAAAATTAAATTTTTTTAATTTGTTAAAATTACATTTCAACTTTTTTTTTAAACAAAACATGACTGACGGTTACATCGACTCCCTCAAGAGCGATGATGAACTTGGCAGAGACATCACCGTATGCGACTATCACCGGCTGCCGGATGCCCTCATTCTTGAGTTGATCAAGAGCCGACGACGCAGAATGATGTGCCTAAGCAGCATAGTTTACACTCCTCTCGCTGTATCGTCTCTCTTTCTCGCTCCTTTTCACTCACAAGATAAGAAAAAGGCAACAGGAAACTAATGTCACTTAACTTATAAGCAATAGGTAGATATTGATTGGGAATTTGAATTGTAATAAATAACGGACCAGGAAGCGATTGTAGACGAACTTGACACGAGATGGCTTCTTCTTTTTGTCTGTATGCTCGAACAGTGCCAGCATGTTGAGTAAGAACTCGAATGTAGCGAAATCTGAGGCATACAATTATTCTCTTTTTAACAGTTCGATGAATAGTTTGGAAATACAATTGAACCTGGGTTACAAAGATAAATACTTAGTACACATGGATGCATTTTTTTCGATAACTCAAAACTTTATAAGGTTGAGAATACCGAACCATTTGTTCCAGGCGGGAAGGCGTTCGCTTCAACAAGAGATCTTCTCTTCGCTTCGGATATTACGCGCAGGGCACGCTGAGACATTGCCGGCGCAATCTTCTCTTGCAATCTCCGTGGAAAGTCTCCCGCGGAAGCGCACTTTGACGCGATGAAGTCATCGACAATCTGCAAGCAAATTCAAAAGTATATTTGTCTAATGTGAATTCCAAAAATTTTGTTCTAAACTCAAGCCATAGAGCAAGAAATAACTCATGTAAGTATAGACAAATTATTTAAATGTAAAACAAAATCCGACAAATAAAAAATCACATACGTAACGGGACTGCGCGTAGAAGGAGTAACGTGTCATTGTTGCTCGCGGAGGATTGTTCTGGCAAAAGCGTATACGACAGTTTCTAAAAAAAATTATATATCGCCATTTGTGAGAGAGCTGCTACTAGTAGTAGAATTTTACATTTTAATCTAAAGACTCTCTTATATATGACAAAATGAAATATCTGTATAACTTTAAAGACTCGAGAGACAAAAACCTCTTCTGCTTAAGGAGTTCGAGGTGCTCGACAGAGCCGTGTATCAAGTTGTTAATTCGCTTAAACAAAAGGTTTTGTAATGCCTTTAATTTTCAAAATATAACAGTATCTTGTAGAGCTTTAACTGACATTTAAATGATCGTCAGTTTCTCTCTCCTCCTCGTTATCCGAAGAAGCAAGCCACTCTCGGCTGCCTGCTTTCTTCTTGTACTCTCTGATGGGCTGTGATAGCAAGCTTCTTTTTCCAAGAAGAGATCTGACCCGCCTAACGCGGCATTCGACAAGTCCCTTGTGGCTGTCGATGAAGGCATCCTGAAATGCTTTCTGTAGTTACATCAGAGAAAATTCAGGTAACTAGCAATGCGTTATCGAGTCTTTCAAATTTCATAATGATCTTCATTCAGTTAAAAACTGTTGTGTAGAAAAAAAGGTTGCTAACTATAGAACAGTTGGGGTATCCTGCGAATAGATGCGTAACGAAGCTCCGCGTCTCTTTCGGGGATGGTTTTTCTCTGCTAAAAAAGTGCGGTAAAATATCAGTTGTTCAAGAGTTGAAAACTAGCGTGTCAGCGTATGTCAGCAGAAAGTCGGCGATCCTTCTCGTAAGCAGGCAGCGGCCAACCCTGTCGTCCGAAATGTCATACGACGGGTCATCTTGTAGCCTCTTGAGGAATGGAGCTCCTTGCTTGCCAACCAATAACTTCTCAAAGCTGCATTTCAAAAGGCGCTGGTTCAGACGATGGTAGAAGGGGTCTTAAACGCATACGTTTACTTGTTTAAAAGGAAAATTAATTAGAAATCTGCTTGCGCCGAGTTTTGCTTGCATACTAAAGGATACAACAGACAAAAGTGCAGTTTACTAAACAGAAATTTAAAGGCCTGCCTGTGTACATCGTCCGATCTGGAACTGCCGAGGGAGTTCTGACCAACGGTGACTCCGAGCGAACTTGAGGTGTCGAGGGATGAGAAATCGCTAAGTAAATTAAATGAATTACTAGCTGCGCTTACAATCTGAGTATGATTTACCTCCAAGCTCTTCAAGATCGCGATCTTTGTCGACTTCTCTCTCACAAGGGTTAGCATCTTCAACATCAACTGAAAATTCATGAATCTAAGATATGAGCATTCATTTTAGTATAACCTTGCTCCGCTCGAGTATCATCAGGAAAAACTGCGTTTTTCTCCCACGAGAGCGCAGTCGGATTGGTTGGCGAAAGGGACTCATTTTTTGCCAGGAATGTGGAAGAAATCGAGAGGGATAGCTCCTGGCTGTTCATCGTAGTCGAAGTTGCCGGACTCTGAGAAGTGATCCACGTAAAAATATACTCATTTAGAGAGATAGGCAATCGGTAAACCTCGAGTAAGCTTCCTGTTGCTATGTAATGTGCGTGTGGCGCCGCAACAACTTGAGAGGGGTGAACGTCTATCATACGCTGAGGAGTGTTGAGCTGCAGCCTGACATTTGTCAGAGGGGAGCCAGTCCGTGTACTCACATATTGCTTGACTTGTGCAATGGTCTCGAAGTAGCAGTCCTCTTCGCCCAAACACTCGGGCTCAGGAGCACCCGCTTCCAACAGAATGGTTAGACGCATTGGGTCTAACGCTAAAGATCACACTAACTAGGAAATAAATCATGCAAATGATCACATATTCGTGAGCCGTCGTAAATAACGGGATAAATTGAAATATTGATCTTCAGATCAAAGTATTTGTTTATTGCTAAGAGAAAATAACGAAAATATTCTAGCAGTGGCAGAGGGCGTGTCTTGGCATGAAAGCGGTCTCATTTCCCTCGGGGTAGCCGTCAAGAGGCAGTGGATCAAAAAGTTCCTTGAAAAAGACAGTTGTGATCGCTCCAGATGCGGTGAAGAAGCAACATTGTCTGCTGTCATCAAATCGAGCGGGATGTCCGATCTTTGCAACGATCTTCCATGTTTGTTCCGTGAATGCGAAGCAATCGATCTGGGCAGGAACAAAGCTGCTACTCTTGTTCAGCAAAACGATGTCTCCCGACTTGTAGAGTGTCCCGTGATGCTGGAGTAGGAGAGTGCACTTCACCCGTCGTTCCTTCAGAACTGCCCGTGCGAGCGCTGACACTTGATGTTGCTCGATTCCTTTTCCGGGAACGAATTCCACCTCCTTCTGAAGACGTAGTGCCCAAAGAGTGCGCTGGATGTGAGTTGCGAACGTGCACGGCAGACACGTGAAGTTCCTTGTAATGTAGGACCGTCGCTTGACGTACGCATTCAGTTGCTCGAATTGCAGAGTACTCAGTTGTCCAACTGGCCCTAGAGAACGAATCGCAGCTGCATAGTGCAGCAACGCGTGCGTCTTGTAGATGGGCCTGGACGAATGGGCTGCAGCTGCGCGAGAGGGCGGAATGTCCAGAGGGACAACTCGCCAAGCAAGAGACACGTATTCCTCGGCCGTAGAACGTACCAAATCAATGTCGCCAGATGTCAACTCGAATGAGCAGAGAAGGCGACTCAACTCGGAAAAGCGCTGGAACAGAAGCCGGATCTCAGGTTCCGCAACCATTACGTCCAACGGGAAGAGAAATGGGACGAGCCGAATGAGAAATGCTGTGTCGGCTGCCTTTTGCCCGGACACAGGGTCACCTTGCGAAACATCGGCCGGGATTGGGTTGATTGTGCAGCTGCTGTCGACTCGCCCAGTAGCAAAGGCACATAACTTATCGTTGATATCCTTGAGCGGAAGTCCATTCCGAATGATGGCCCGAATGACCACTCCTAGAAGACGGCAGCTCTCGCCCTCGTACAAGTCGTGGGCGATATCACAGTAGGCATCCTCCGACACGTGGTATCCCGTAATGCCGTTGAGTGGCGAATCCCCCATCACGCCAAAAGCAGGAGGGCCGTTCGCTTGATACCTTAAGTTATCGCTTAAATTCATCCTATCTCCGATCAACGACAAAGGAACCGACCACGCCAAAGTCCGTAATTGGCAGTCCTTCTCTAGGTGAACGGCTCCAAAGTCGCGGTAGTTGGTCAAGCAGTGACGGCAAGGGAAACCTCCGGAAAAGCACGTCTGCATCTGGCGGACTTGGTTTAGTGCCAGGTTATCACCAAGAACCGAGTGCAGCCAAGGGTAGACGACAACGCTTCGCCCTCTCCACGACACCATGATTCCGTTTTCGTAGAGTACGTTCAACTCTACCTAAGAAGTTAAACTAATTGTTGATCTTTATTTACAACTTTTACGCTTTTTTAAAAATTTTACTTCAAATATATTACGGCACCTTGAAGCTTTCTAGAAGAGGCTTGTAGCCATAAGCCTTGTGATCAGACCCGTACGATGTCGCGTAGAGAAACCTAAAGCATTTACTTGAAGAACTGCTTTTTTTATTTTAGCATTTTGACACTTACTTCCATTTATGTAGACACGAAGCATGCCGTCTCAGTCCGGAAAAAGTGAAGAACATCATGGTTTGAGAGTGGATAGACGACGCCTTTCGTAGACCACTTCCAGGGCAAACGTCATCGAGGTATACCACAATCGGAAGTAGTGGTTTCTTCGTTCTGGAGGTAGCGTCACGAAACCGTTGCCCGTCCAGTGGAGACAGGAAATTCCCCCTTCCGAATGGCTCCATTTCTAACACCTGAAAAGCATACAGATTCTATATACTTCAATGTAACACAAAATAGCGATAAACCTGTTGAAATTCCACGTTCCGAAAGGCCGCTTCTATCGAATCCTTCAGTGGGACAATGTAGAACTTGCACGGTCGATCGACACGACTCTGCTTCCCATCCAAGTCGCGTACGGGGACAGTCATCGTCCCCATTTGTCGAGGCAAAGGTTCAATGTAGTCCTGTTCTTGTCGAAGCGCAGCCTTCCTTCTGTATGATGTAGCAACGGTGTTCAGTGTCGCCATAAACTGATCGAAATGGGAGTCGTTCATGGCTCGAACGTTCTTAGCGATACGGCGAATCAGATCCACCATTTTATCCGTTTCCGACTCTGTTATTCCAATTCGGCTTGTGGAGGTGAGGATCTCGGCTCTAATCGTTTCGCAGAAGTTGGTCGAATCATCAGCTTCGAGCGCTTCCGAGTCGTCATTCTCATCGTCCTCCTCCTCCAGCTCAGTTGCAGATATGTCGCCGTCCAACTCCTCAACATCCTCTTGAAGAGACGAGGCATCCATGTTGCCATTGTCAGCAACATCCACATCCATTGCACCATCGCTATCGCTGCTGTCGGAATAAAGACCCCTCATCAGAGCAGGATCTGAAGAGAAGACTTGCGATGTTCAATAGTGAGGTACTGTTATTACTTGTTTAAATTACTACTCACGTTGTTGGCTCAAGTGAACCCGCCATGCTTGAAATCGTCCGAACTCAGATGAGCAAAAGCGGCAGTGATATTGATTTTCTCCAAGGTGTGACTGTTGACAATGCCGTTTTAAGTGGGCCAATGTAGGAAGCTCCTCCTCGCAGACGTCCGCTGGACAACGCATCGTTAAGATTCTAAACTGTAATTTGTTGTTTTCCTTTTTCATTAGATATTAACATTCAATGTTATCTTTCTATGTGCTCTTTCTTTCTATAGTTCTTGCAGCCTTGTATTCCTTTTTTCGTCTAAAACTTTCTTCCATAACTATATTGTTTTCTCTTAATAATGAATTTTTTTTCTGTATGAATATTCTTAAGCATATAACATGCTTAACAAATATTGGATATTGTAACGTAATTAAAAACCAACTTTGTAACAGAAAAATACAAATCACACGTTTGCATTTGTGCAATTCGTTAATTCTCAATTCGTTGTAACCAGTGGGTTGTGTTACAGTAGTTCATAGTAAACAAAAGAGTTGCCCAGAAAAAAATACTTTGTAAAAACTTTCAAATAACACTCTTACAATGGAGCGATTCGCTTATTTTCAATCAGTTGTAACTACTGGTTGGGTTACGGTAGTTTATAGTAAACATAAAGGTGCCCAGAAAAATCCACTCAAAAAACTTACTCTTTTGAATAGGAACGCAATCGCTTATTCTCAATTACTTCAAGGAATTTACTTGCACAGACACATACAGAACAGATTGGGATACGGTACCTTTAAGAAATTAAACTTGTCCAGAAATTTATCACTTTCCATTTAAAATAAATCATTGGTACGGATTCGCGAATTAATTCGCTCAAATTTCGTAAGGTTACGGTTCTGGGCAACTCTCCTGAAAATCAAGAACAGTTTCCCAGAAATGGGAGAAAATAAATACCTTTGAATATAATTTAAAAGTCAAAAGATATAAGCTTACATTCTCTAAACTTAGCGTAACTTCGCTAATCAATAGCAACTACAGCTTCGATAATTGTAATTGTAAGTCACATAAAGCACTTACAAAAGCATCTCAAGGTTTCAAGTAACTTTTCACTTGCACCAACAGTATTCCAATACTCGATAAGTTTAAGGACGAGAGTACGGTATGTTAAATATTTAAAAAAAATAAGTTAAATCATATCCCACCTTGCTGCAAATGTCGCACCGGAACGGCTTCCGATCAGTGTGGTTGACGGCGTGTTGTTGGAGACCTGGAAAAAACTTACATTTGGAAATATTTCAGTTCAGAATATACAATGGTAATCCTGTATAAAATGTTGAGCAAAAAAGAAGCATTAATTATTCGTCGTACCAAAATTTATTTTCTTTTTTTAAAATATACACATCGAGTTGGGTTACGGTACTTCTTAGAAAAGAAAAGAAAGAAACAAGAAAAGAACAGTTTCGCTTATTTTAAATAAGTTATACAGAGCTGGTTTGATTACGGTTTTTTTTCTGGAAAACAAAAGAAACTTGCCCAGAAATTGAATTAACTACATAACCGATAGGGTATAAAAAGGTATTGTCGATTTCACAGAATAATTCCTAATTTTGGGCATCATCCTGAGGGACAGATGGGCAGAAACAGCTAACAAACCTTGCTAATATTTAGGATCATCGACAGTGGCTTCTATTCCCTGATAATAACAACTACAAATTTCTAACCACGTTACCCTAGAATTGAAGACTAGACAATGTATATAAACATAACGAACCTTCGCAAGTCTGCGGCAGCTTCAGATGGCAGAAGCGCGGTCTGCGCGGAGATGCGATGTCTTCCAGCTCCGGTAGGAAGTCAGGGGAAGAGTGCGTACCGATTTTCTAAACAACGCATTATTTATATTTAAAATCTTTTGAATTGTATTATCCTGCTTTCAAAGTTAAGAAAAATAATAAACGTGGAATAGGTAATAACAAATGAACAAGGAAAAAAAATGTTCGGAACAAACTTTTCAATGTGTGGGAAAATGAGTTTTTTGTACTCTTAAAGAACAATAAACGAACGAAACTTATTTAAAAGTCAAAGTTGTTAGACGAGTCTGAAAAGTTATCGTACCTGGACAAAAATGCAGCAGCTTAAGCGTTGAAGCTGCGCGGTGCGCGGTTGTTGGGTGGATTGGGCAAGAGAAATACTGAAAATATAAAATTGCTGAAATAAGTATACGAATTTCAACATGAAATATAAACGATAGTTAATGTACCAATAAAGAGAAAACACATTAAATATTTAAATTCGTTGGGAAGAATGGCAGCATCAATTAACAGATGTATCAACTTATGAAGAAAAGAATTAAAAGCAAACCACGCTCGGATGTCGAAAGAATTTGATCTTGCTGCGCGCGCCGACACGCTGTCTAGTTCCAGCAATCGCAGACAAGAAGGGCTAGCCTGATAATAAAAGAACAACGTTGCATATTCAGCATATTTAATAATGTTAATTTTATCACTCATTCGTGAGAAAAGAAGACAAAAGTGCTAACAATAAGGGAATAAAAACTGCAATAGAAACTTGCAAGAATAACCATTAACAAATCAGCTTTTTCATATCAATAGCGGGATGAATGAGTTAAACTTTTCAATTACTTACTATTAGAAGTTGAGTCTCCAGTTGTTGATCGAGAGCACAAAGAGCAGCTTGGCTAACTACGCGGCCCGGGGACTCTCGCTTTCTAACTGAAACAAAAGAGCAGAATCGCTACGCTTACACGTTATAAATGTCATATCAAAAAGCGATTCAATATTACAAACATGAAATAAAAAAAGGATAAGTTTTAAGTGTTTGTTAACCCGAGATTTTCTTCCGAAAATTAAACGTTCCGTTCAAATGATGATTCCGAATATTTTTTTAAACATGGTCGAAAGTGGTACAATGTCACATTTTCTGTTCTCGCATCGCCTCGTCCCTCCTTGCCACCAAAATGTGACATCCGTTGTCACAATTCTCTTCGGCGGCCGCTTGCGTGTCACATTTTTGGTCACAATTTTGGATGGAACATTAATTGTGCGTCACATTTTTTTCTGTGTGAACGCCTTCCTTCCTCACGTACATTGCATCCATGCAGCCGCACTCAGCGAACACTCTGTCCTGGTAGCACGAACGGAAACAACCCTCAAATGCACAACACGTAAAATGTTTTACAGTATAAATATATTTTAAACTGACGTCAATCGAGTAGTCAAAGTCAAAGTAGTACGAAGCCACTTCTGATTTATCGCGTATACAATCCTTTTTCCATCCTCTTGATGACCTACGGTAGTGCTTAAAACGATTGCTTAATCTCACCTCACTGCAGAGAAAAGCAGAAACAAGCCTGGTTCAGTTGAATAGTCGATTTGGTTCCAGGCAGAAGCGTGAATCCCTTACTCTCAGCATAGATTCCATAAGATGCTGTAATTGATTAATCTGTCTATTAATGCTTTACACTCCTGTTCGTTTACATGCTCTTCTAATTCATGCGTTCATTTTATTCATATATCGAGTTCAAAGAGAGAGAGAGAGAGAGAGAGAGAGAGAGAGAGAGAGAGGAAAGACAGCTGAAAAATATGTTTGTATTTACATTTTTTAAGCATTTCATAGTAGATAAATTGAAAACAATATTAATACTAAATACTTCCATTAAATAATGTAAATAGATGCACGTGTTTCTCTGCTGCCTCCTCTCTCTTCTGCCTCGTTTCGTCCGTCCTCAGGGTCCCTGCTTCCGACACGGATCGTACATGGTGAATGCGCAGGCGTGCCAGAATGCAGCTGATGTCAGTCAAGGAGGATTTTTTTTATATATTTTTATTTGCAATTTAAATATATGAAATTGTTATTAGTGTGTCCATGAAAAAAATTTTTTTAAAGCACCGGTGGTTTTACTAAACCGCGTGGCTATTAAGCTGTGAACAATTCCTTATAGCTGTTTTAGTGTGTTTCGAATCGGGTAGATCAATTAAAATCATTGAATGTCATCCACTCGTGTTTGTATTAAATTATAGTGCAAAATGGCATGTGCATCTATTCCTTTTTATTAATAATTATAGAAAACTATAGAAAAATTATTTATTTACTAACTACAATGACATTGCTTGGCGACACATACGGAGCGGACGTCATGCAAAGCATGCAAGAGGCACAACGAGTATAAAGCACGGTTCGTTACAAATACCGCAGCTGAATCATTAACTTCAGACATTCGCTCTTGGCAAGCAATCTCCCGCAGTGCTGACTGCCTCTTTTCCTGCTCTTCTCAGCCACGTTTCTGATGAGGAGCGTATGGATCTCAGCTGGACTCTTGAAGACATTATTGAGGATGCGACATTTGCTAACGTTGCCATCGACCTCGCGTTAGTTGGCATCTCATCATTCACTTTTTCTCTTAATCTTTTGTATGTATGTACATATATATCCTTTAGAAATGTATGTAGATATGAATATACATGCATATGTATGTTTTCTTGTATCTATACACTTCATACTATTGCTCAAAGAGCTATTCTTTTAGCAAGGAATTTGAGCTCCGCTATGATCCATATCTTGGCAACTGCTACGTGTTCTCTGCCAACGAAACAAAACTGGCTACTTTAATGAAAGATCAAGGTGAAATTAGTAGAAAATGCCATGTCATTCTGAAAAAGTAAGCTAAAATTATATGACATCTGTGCTTAAACACAGAAATTGTTCAACGAAGTAAAAAAAGCTTTATTTCCGGTTTACTCGTTACTGTAAACGCACAAAGTT
Source organism: Allodiplogaster sudhausi (assembly GCA_945643635.1). Classification (NCBI taxonomy): domain Eukaryota; kingdom Metazoa; phylum Nematoda; class Chromadorea; order Rhabditida; family Diplogasteridae; genus Allodiplogaster; species Allodiplogaster sudhausi. Next base: position 1,369,996 of record CALZFC010000032.1, on the reverse strand, counting down.
CGGAGCAGGCAGCCTGGTCAGCGACGACAGGAGTAAACGTCTATATTCAGCCTGGTTCGCATCTTATTGATTGACCCTAGCCAGAAGAAGCTTAATCTTTACGAAGTATTTAGAAAGCCTTGACTAACAATCATAGACAGATTAATCAATTACAGCATCTTATGGAATCTATGCTGAGAGTAAGGGCTTCACGCTTCTGCCTGGAACCAAATCGACTATTCAACTGAACCAGGCTTGTTTCTGCTTTTCTCTGCAGTGAGGTGAGATTAAGCAATCGTTTTAAGCACTACCGTAGGTCATCAAGAGGATGGAAAAAGGATTGTATACGCGATAAATCAGAAGTGGCTTCGTACTACTTTGACTTTGACTACTCGATTGACGTCAGTTTAAAATATATTTATACTGTAAAACATTTTACGTGTTGTGCATTTGAGGGTTGTTTCCGTTCGTGCTACCAGGACAGAGTGTTCGCTGAGTGCGGCTGCATGGATGCAATGTACGTGAGGAAGGAAGGCGTTGCTTCGTGCGGCTTTGATAAACGTTAGTAACTGTTCTTTGATATAAGGAGATACAACTTCGAAGCGAATGACAAAATAAATGGTCTATTAACTTACATTCTTTTCAGTGCAGTGCATTTCTTCCCTTCTCACTGCCCATGGAGACCCTTCTCACTGGCCAGAGTGCAAATGTTCACCGCCTCCTTCAGCCTTATTAATTATTTAGAGTTTTTATGTGAGTAAACATTTGAGTCATGCGATTATTTCTGCACTCGTTCATTGCCATCACTAAATGCGCGTCTAACTAATTATAAGCTAAAAATCGGATTAAGCTGAGGGATATAGGATGGCGGTGTTCGTAAAACCCCAAAAACCCGAAGCTTTCCTCTCGGAGTTGTCCTAACATCTAAAGGGTACCCATTTGTTGTTTTTATTCTGATTTATAAATAAAGCCTTTAGATGGATACGATCAAGTAAAAAAGAGGACGAATCGAATATATAGAGATGTAACGGCCGCAAACCACAGGGTCAACTGACGTTTTTGAAAATGGCCTTTATATTAAGATTCAGTTGCGAATCTTCTCAGCAAATAAAGATGCGTTCTTGTGTCGCATTTGGTGACGTCACTTATCCTAGGAAAGAATAAAATATTTTAAATGATAGATTAGCTAATTAATAGGGAACAAATTGATCGCATTTTGATCGCACCTGTCCAGATGGATAGTCCAAGTCGAGAAATGATGATAATCATTTTCACTTTTTCCTAAATGGCCTCCGGCGATTTTATATTGATTTTTAAAGTTTGCATAAAATCGCGGTATTTAGTGGCTTTAGCACTGTCTATGTCTGGATTGAGCAATTAAAAGAGGCCTGCGGGGCGCAGTCGGTTGCGCGCTGGTTGCGTTGAAAGCCTTGAATTATTGATTGGATACCCAAATTGACGATTACTTTATTGTCGATTATATACATATAACCATACTTTTTTATCTTAACCGTAATTGCTGACTGAATAATCCGTCAACTTTGGCACTGAAAAGATTGAAGTTGACCTAAAGAAAGAACCATGAAATAATGAAACGAGCAATAAAAGAAATGCGCACTTGAATGCAACTAACTCTATTTCTCTCTCCTTCCTTTTTTTTCTCTCTCCAAATGGCTCTCTGTCTCTCGCTCTCTTTATCTCTCTTTACGCTCTACTTCTCTCTCACTCTCTCTCACTCTCTCTCTCTCACTCTCTCTCTCCCTCTTTCTGTTATCCCGTGAGTGAATAGTCCATCATACGGCGGCATCCCCATCGTCTTCTCGTCGTTGTCTTGGCCCATCGGCAGAAAGTTCTGCAGAAGAAGAAAAAATGTTGAATATAAATATTACGAGGAAAAGAGGATATTATATTGCGTCCCAGTACTGATTGTCCCAGGCGATCTCGTAAAGGTGTGAAGTAAATTTCGAATTATCGCGACTTATAATTACATCAATGAAGGAACCAACACATACCGATATAAACTCTGAACAAAAAGAAATGTACTTTACTCCTTGAGAATCGACATCAACAGCCGATCCAGCTGCTCTAATCTGGCGTTTTTTTTTGTATTGGAGGGACTGTAATTTATCTTTTTTTATTTAACACAATATTATTGTAAGATGTAATGAACTGTTATATTAATCGTTGTTTCGATATCAATTTGAGTCTGGATCAGGGATGTAGAACGCTTCAAACTAAATTTTTTCATCTTAGATTTGGTCATTGAAAGAGCCATAATCTAGGCGTTTGTACTTACATATATTCTATAAAATCTGGAACAAAGGAAAATGTTAGTTTACTCCTTCTGAATCGTTTTAGCAGCCGATAGCGCAAAAGAGAGAGAGAGAGAAAGAGAGAGAGAGAGAGAGAGAGAGAGGGAGAGGGAGAGAGAAGAGAGAAGGAGAAAAAGAAAGAGAAATAGAGAGAGAGGTAGAGAGAGCATAACTATCTCAATTTAATTCTTTATAGAGGAGTTTATTATTTCCTTTTACGACATTTTACATATTAATTTAATATTAAATAATTTTTTTGTAGTTGCACCGCTTTTAGTATATGAGATATTTGTAGTCTCGTCCAATTTGAGCAAGATTTGCGCCCTGGTAGTTTTATGCGGTTTGCCGGCTACTTATTCTCAGCTGACAATGCAAAAGCGATCGACGTCCGATAGCAGCAGATGCAATATGATACGTACAAAGAACATTTTTTTTAAATTATTTATTTATTTATTTCTAACTTGTTCCTCTCACCGTTCGGCCGCTTAAACAGCGCTGTTGTATGCGATTCTCACAGCCGACAGCGCAGTCGTACGGATCGTCCCAGGCGATCTCGTTGCTAAAGGATGCAAGTAGAGTTATTAAGCAATTATTAATTACGATATGATCAGTTACAATAATATTTCGGTGCTTTTCTGATACAAATTGAAATATTATTTATTTGCTTCGAACATTGAACGAACCATCGCTTATGTATTCTGCCGATATAAAATCTGTAAAAAAAATGTTTTAAAAAAAAGCTTATTAATGAAGAACTTCTTAGAGAAATATTTTTTTTTCTTCAAATATCTACTAGGTGGTTTTGAAAGCCGAAAACTATTTAGAGGGAGAAGGCATTTTCGTATCTCCGCTAAGAAGGATTCCAAAGAGAGAATAATTAATTAATCAGCTTCATTAATTAACTTTCCTAATCATATTTTATTTAACGTTGCTTATTTTGACTTTTAATTTAAATTTTTAATCTTTTTTGTTGTTGTCATTTTCCTCTTATATTATATTAGATATATATTTAAAGCCTCGTCCAATCCGAGCAAGACACTTGCTCTGGTGGTTTTATGAGTGTTGCAGGCTACTAAGCCTTAGCAGTCAACGCAGGAGTGTTACTTCAGCGTTCTCTTTGAAAAGAAAATATAAATAATTTAAAGACTACGTCAATTATATTCAGCCCGAAAAGTGTAAATAAAATTTATGTTTCCATTTTTTATATACGTTCCTTTCCCCGTTCTGTCTAACAGTTATTGATTTCGCTTGATCATGTTGTTTGGCGGCGCCGATGAGACTCGGCGGGCATTCTGGCGGAAGGAACATCGCAGCACGTTCAAGTTAACCTAAATTGACCTCCGCCCGCATCGTTCGTCTGCTCGTCTCTCTCACTCTCTCCCACTCTCTCTCACTATCCCTCTCTCTCACTCTGTTCCCTCTCTCTCTTTCTCTCGCGCTCTCTCTTCCCTCTCTCTCTCTTTCTCTCGCGCGCTCTCTCTCTCTCTTTCATCCCTATCTCTCTCTCATTCTCTCAATCTCTCTCTCTCTCTCTCTCTCTCTCTGTCGTTCCCTGACTGAGCCGTTTGTCTGTTCATCGTCGTCTCCGCCCATCGGCAGCTGCACTTGTGCGAGAAAACTCTGCAGAAGAAAGAATAAAATGAATTATTAATCAACCAGCCGGTTCGCGCGTGCTTCACCGGCTGGTTGCTCGGCCGCTTCGCGGCCTCGCTATATGACTTTTCTTCAGATACTTTGGCTGTGTATACAAGAGCATATCCTTTTAGCTGCGTAAACTCGGTAGAGAGCAATAGAATTCGGAATTTTCTGAAATATTCCCCGTCCGGGACCGAACTCGGTCCGTTCCAGAATCTTCTGGAATGTTCCCAGTGTCGGTGCAGACGTTGGCCCTTTCCGAAAAGTTCTGGAAAATTCAATGTTCCGGGACCGAACTTGGTCCGTTCCAGAATCTTTTGGAATGTTCCCAGTACCGGGGGCAGACGTTGGCTCTTTCCGGAAAGTTCTGGAAAATTTCATGTTCCGGGGCCGAACTTGGTCCCTTCCAGAATCTTCTGGAATGTTCCCAGTACCGGGGGCAGACGTTGGCTCTTTCCGGAAAGTTCTGGAAAATTGGAAGCTTCCAGAAGAAAACTTAGGTGCGACGGTGGCAATATTTGTAGTGGTCGGAAAGTCGCAGCGTTCGTAGTTGCTTTTACAGTTTGGATACCTCAAACATCTGAAGGAGATGGAAGGTTCCAGAAGAAAACTGTTACAAACCGACGCTTACAATTAGCACTTTATTAGTAGTTAGATTAATTATGTTAATTACAAATTTTTTAATTACATCATTTTATTTTACGTTAATTTGTTTATTAATTTAACCTTATGGTTAATCTACTTTTGTTTTTGCTGTCGCTACTTTCCCATATTAAAACTACATATATAATAGATATTGTTGTCGCACTCCTGTTTGAGCTTACTCATCAGGTTTCCTCGGTGGCTTTTTGCGGCTTGCCGGCTACTTAGCCTGATGTCTCTCGTAGAATCGATCTAGAAGTTTCCTGGCGAATAAAGAAGGAATAGAATTGCGTTAGCGATGTTATTTTCCTTGGAAATGTTATTAAATTTAATTATTCAATTATGCAGTTCATATTTCTTTTGTTATTCTCTCGTCTTTCGGCAGGTTGACCTGCGCCATTGTATGCGACTTGAATCGGCAAGAGCCATCGCGCACGTCCACGTCCGCGTCATTCATGAGGCGGAAGAAGCGTCTCGGATCGTCGACAATCTCCGTCTTCAGTCTGTCGTTCCTCTCTCCCAGCTTGCCCCACTGTAAATATGTGTTCATATAAAATGAAAATAAAGTAATTCAAATATAAAGTGCATTCAAAATTTAAAAAAAAAAATAATTCAAACTGACAAGCGAATTGGCCATCAGCTTGGAGACTTGTCTGGCCGCGGGATTGTGCGTAATCGATTCCGCATTCAAACGGATTCCTTCTCTCTCCTCGAAGCGCTTGATGAACGCGCTCTTCTTCTCTTCAGTGTCCGCGGAAGCAGGCCATCCGGATGCTTCCTATAAAATATAATATTACAAGAGACAAATAATATACCACATACTATGTTCTGCATGATGAAAATTAGATTAATAACCGGAAAGACACAATCTTATGGATATTAATTGCCATGCGAGAAAATGAAAACTTACGAGGGGGGGGGAGGATTCGTTAAGAGTCTCCTTCTACAACTCGAATCTTGCACACAGCGTTCGGCATTAATATGTGGGAGGCGGGCTTTCTCTCTTTCTTCTTCTTCTCCATCTCTCTCTCTCTCTCTCTCTCGTTCACTCTCTCTCTCTCTGTGTTATTTTTCTACTTCCTCGTTCTCTTGCTCTCTCACTCTTTCGTCCTCCTTTCAATGATCTTTTCTTTCAATCTCTATCTCTCTCTCACACACTTTATCTCTCTCACTTTCTCTCTCTCGTTCTCTCACTCTCTCTCTACTTCTCTTGATCTCTCTCACTCATTTTCTCTTGCTTCAATGTTACTTTCTCTCTCTCTCACTATCTCTCTCTCTCTCTCTCTTTCTCTTCCGCCTTGTTTGCCATTTCTTCCACTTCTGCCGCGCAAGCAGAAAAAAATTGTATCCTCATGGGCATGAGAAGCTCGTTCCTGAAGTCGCCCACTATATATTACTATATAACTCACTCTTTCATGTTGTATATCTCTCGCTCTTACTCACCCGCTCTTTATCTCCCTATCTCTCTCTCTCACCCACTCTTTCTTTCTATCTATGACACACTATCTCTGTCAAACTCTCAAGCTATCTCTCTCTCTCTTTCGCTTTTATTTTCTCTTTCTCCCTCTCTCTCTATTTCTCTCATGTCTGCAGTTGTCTTGTTCTCTTCCTCCGTTAATCATTTGCTCCTTTTCCTTACCTCCCCCGCCTGCAGCAAAAGTAAAAGGAGCACATTATCAACGCAAAATTTATCGCCAGACAAAACCGTTCAATAACGCAAAAGAAAATATCCTACCTTCGCTACACCCTCGCTTTATCTGAAAAAATTTAGTTTACTGATGCTTGGCGACTACAAACGGCTGTGTTTACAGCATTCTCTCCATTTATACGGGACAGTGTTTCTTCTTATTATTATACGAGACAAAAGAGCAACGAATTATACTGGAGAGAAAATACAGTATAATCTCTTCTAAATGGTGAACATCACATTGTTCGAATGCAGTAATTCTTTACTTGTTTCTAAGTTCAACATCAAGAGCAGAAAAAATTAATGTGTTAAACAGCTAAAATCCCACTGGTTTTCCTCGCGACCGCTTGTATATTATCGAGTACCTTCTCTAATAATTCGGTCATTTTTCTGAGCTGCTTGGTATACAATAAGATTAGCAAAGAAAACTTCGAAACAGTGGTGGGGCATTCAATTTCAACAACAGAAATAATTAATGTTAGCATTTTTTTTTGTGTGCAACAACAAAAATAAGCAAGCAGCGCCTTTCTTTCTCTTCCATTAGATATGGAATAAGTAATACCTTATCACCGCGGGAAATGAGATTATTCGGGGGAATAGAATGACATGGGTTCGGGGAAAGAGAGAGAAAGATAGAGAGAGAGAAAGGGAGAGAGAGAGTGAGTGAGAGAAAGAGAGAGAGAGAGAGATAAAGAGAGATAAAAAGACAGCCTGTGAGAAGAAGAGCGAGAACGAGAGAAAAGGGAAAAAGATAAAGAGAGTGTGTGAGAGAGCGAAGGCTATATGGAAAGCGAGAAAGTGTAAAGTGATAAGTAGTCAACTTTCGCACGCGATTCCCGTATCATTCCAATAAGAATTCTGAATTCTGCTAAAAGGTAACCTATGATGTTAAGGAGTAAACATCAAATAATTCCTTAACAAATCTACCCTAATCATCTAATATGTACATGCAGACAAACTGAAAGAGGTCACAAATCTCAGGAAATTTAAAGCGATCAAGTTTCCTCGACGTTTACTGCAGCATGAAGCTGTGTAGGAGGGATGGATGGCAGGGAAGAGAGAAATGGCTTTTAAGTCTGAAATGAGTTTGTGTGATTTGACATTTAGCTTCATTTCCTTATATGCATGTATATATGTACATGCATGCACACATATGTGTGCAAAGTGACAGGTGATAAATGGGGGCCTTGCCAAATTCCGGTTGTCTCAATTAACATGTCACATTTGAAGAAAAAAAAATTAAATTAATCTTTCTTATGACATCATAATTCCTGAGATGTCAACTGGATGGCAACATAAGCCGTTTACAAAAGAGACACAAATAATTCTTTGAGTCAAATTGTATTTTAGGATCTCACAATTAGTGCGAATGATTAATTGCTAATTTCCTCGTGAGATCCCAGACTACCACATCAAAATCGATTCGTCAATTTATATAAACTTGACGGACACTAGAAATAACGGAGCAATATATGTATGTATGTAACGGTTAGTCATAGAGAAAAAGTTGGGCTTCTTCAATCCCCCTAAACTTCTGGGATAAATTAGCCGTTGAAATATTTACTTTCTTACCATTAGCAATAATGTAACGTATTTGTACACGTAGGTAAGTCTTTTCAGCTTTGGCTGACACTGTATTGTATGAACACTGATTATTTGATTTATTTTATTATTTTTTTTTACCTACAACGGGAAATGATCATCTCTCCATAAGATAATAATGGTTTTCTAATTTTAACAATTACGAAAACCACCGGCAGAACATGTCAACACTGAAAAGTTGCGCTAATGGTAAGGTAAATTCAATGCATTTTCCCAGAAAAGAAAATTAGAATAAGAATACGTCGAATAAAATCATTTGAATTTCAATAAAAGTTGTTTTTAGAGTTCTCTACTCGAAAAACTACTTGTAATCGAAGTGTTGCTAATGTTGTTTTCTTTGCAGGTGGAGAATGTCAAGAAACTACTCTCGTTTGCGGAATTGAAGGTGAATGGCGCAGGAGATTGTTGACAGAATGCAGATTTATTAAACAGAAGAAAAAAATATATATTTTTTCTTTGTTAAATGTGTGCATATCAAATGCGACATACATATCTCAAGGAAATATGTTTAATCGATAATCGTAAGATCGTAATCAATCAATATCTTTTGGTTTCTTTTCTAGCTTGAGCCAACGACCAACGGAGGTCACTCGAAGCTGACGGTGGAGCTTGCGGTGTTGACCAAGCTCGCTGGGACTCAATTCGCCGCGATGGTCTACGACGCAGGCTTCATACCCAATGCCTTCACATTCATCGGTACGATATTCAGAGAGAAAGAGAGACAGAAAGGAAGAGAAATAGAGAGGGAGAGACAGAAAGAGAGAGAGAGGGAGAGAGAGAAAGAGAGATTAAGAGAAAGAGAGATGGAGAGACAGAAAGAGAGAGAGAGAGAGAGAGAGAGAGATGGAGATGGAGAGGGAGATGGTGAAAGAGAGATAGAGACATTGAAAGAAGAAAGGAAGAAACGACGAGAGAGCGCTATCTCTACAGTAGACTCCTTAATCTTCCAGTGCGCTCTCTCTGTGGGCCGTCGCTGCTGGAACTGCGTCGCCGAGCGCCTGGTGGCCGACTCTCTGCATCCACTGTCTGCCGTATCGGCGTTTTCGCTCTCGCGGCCATCAAGCAGGTGGAGGGGAGAAAAGGCCGCGAATGGCTTACTACATACATACATTATATATCGACATCAAAATAGATGAATGTGACGACACTTGGAAATGCAAACTCACCATCAGTAATTATTTTTAAAAAGTTCCTCCATTTTGAGAGCGTAGAGATTAGATAAGGGAGAAAGTTAGAAATTTAAAAAGTAGAACTAGGGAGGGAAAATGGGGAAAAATACGGACAGAAGACATCAAGCGCAGTGGCCAGATGCTCATTCCATCTCATTTTCACTTTGATATCTTCACCTTCTCTCACTCTCATACGCTCTTTCGTCCTCTCTTCCCTCTCTCTCTCACTCTCTCTCTCTCTCTCTCTTTCTCTCTTTCCTTCTCTCTCCCTCTTTCTCTCTTTCCCTCTCTCTCTCTCTCGGTCTCTTTCTCTGCTTCTCAGGTCCATGAAGTTGGCTTCATCCTCCGCGACATCTTACCCGCCAATCTTGCCGTTGGCGAGAGGCGCGGAAGGGACTCCCGCGTCCTCTTCATTCGAGACTACGGTCTTATTTCCTCTCACTCTCCACCTCTCCCATTCTATTTTCTTCCTCCCTATCACTGTCGCTCTCTCTCTCTCTCTCTCTCTCCCTCCCTATCGCTGTCGCTCTTTCGCACTCCTTTCGGCTCTATTCTAGTGTAAGCGTCCCATCGAATTATAGGCGTCCCATGAAAATAAAGGCGTCCCATCAGTGAAAAATAAAGGCGTCTCATGGCCTTGGGACGCCTATAATTCGATGGGACGCCTACACTAGAATAGAGCCCTCCTTTCTTCCAATTAAAAAAAAATTAAATTAAATCAGTAAAATAATTTAAAATGTAAAAAAATGTTTTATTTTATAGTGATATGGAGGGTTAATTAAATTTTTTTTCCTCACTTTTTATGAACCGTCCCCTCCCACGTTGCGGAAAAAAAGACGGGCGACGGCTTCGAATACCGCCGGCGCGACAGCGCACATATTGTGGGAAGTAAATGTGATCGGTGTGAAATACCAACTGTGACTACCAAATGGGCGTAGCCCCGGTGGCTATAATTTTTTCATGAGAATAACAAAAAGCAAAGCACATTTTCTCAGGTGGAATTTTTGTGTGCCCTCTCAACTTCTCTTGGGTTAAGCTGAATTTCAGCGCTCATAGCCTCGAGAGTGACAACGAAGAATTTTTTTGCAATTGCCAAAAACACTCAAATGGGCTTCCGGTATCTCTTGTATACTATGTATATCCTGTATCTCTCTCTCTCTTGTACAGTACCTTTACTGTACTGCATCTCTCTCTCTATTTTAATGACGGGCTTCCGGTGCACTGCCGTGTTCGCTAGTGTCGCGGTGCTGAAGAACCGGGAGCAGGTAGAGAGCAGATTGTGTGCATCATGTATTACAAAAATATGTTATTAAAAATAGAATTAAGCAAAAAATAAAAAAAATAAATCATACATATGTGCGTGATTATTAAAATAAACGCTTAAAACAAAAAAGACACGCAGGGTCGAGTGGACGACCTCTGGAGTCTAATGTACGTCCTCGCGGTGAGAAGATCCTTTACTGCGATTTTTTTCCTTCTGTAGTCAAGACAGTAAAATCAATCAATAACTGGTTAATAGGGCGGGAAAACTACCTGTTAAATAATGGAATGAATAAATCATATTGAGTCGCTCTATGGCCGCCTGCCGTGGGAGATCGTCGGAGCACGAGAGACGGGCGAAGACGAGGATGATGAGCTTCTGGAGCAGTACGCGCGCATCAAGGACAACATTCCGGATGGCGAGGTCTTCAAGGTCGGTTTTTTTCTCTCTGTCTCTCTCTCTCACTCTCTAATTCTCTTGCTCTCTCTCTCTCTCTCGCTTTCCTTCTCTCTCTCGCCTCTGGCTCTCATGGTTCTAACCTGTCTCTCGCTCTCTCTCCCTCTAATACTCTTTCCATTCCTTTCATCTTTTTTCTTCCAGGGTCTGCCCGAGGAGTTCGAGATCATCTCGGGCTATCTGCACACGCTAAGGGAGGAAGACAAGCCGGACTACGCGAGGATCTCGTTGCTTGTCAGTTCTCTTTGTTTCTATAGCCAAACAATAACGAGTTGTCGTTTTCTCCATACAATTTCAGTCACATAATTACATTTACTTCTACGTAAAAAAATGGCAGGAAATTCAAAATTCAAATTTGCTTGCAGCTCCGTTGCCACCTCATCCGCGAGAATGAGTCATTCCTCTCGCCTTACGAGTGGGACACGGCGGAGTCGGAGGAGGAGGCAGACGACATTCGCACGGCCATCGAGCCGTCAGCTGCCGAACTCCACACTCGCATCGCCGATTCGGGTAAGAAAGTGTCAGCCTTAGATTTCACTCTGTTTTTCTCTCGCTCATTTCACCAAGTTCCATCTCTAAATTTTAAGTAAGTACTTAAACCTATATTTAACAGATTGAATACAATGATTTTACGAATTTTACGTATTTATACAAAAATTTAACAGATTTAATGAAAAAAAATTGCGAATTTACCTTCAGTGTCAGAATTGATAAGTTTTAAAATACTTTTTTTTCATCTTAAAAAATCTAATTTCTTTCCAGACGCTGCTCTCCAATTCTCCGTCTATCCCTTCCTGACGGAGGAACATTTCGCCCGGCATGGACACTACAACTTCTAACGTGGCCCGCCTATCTGCATCACTGGACTCTCGCCTTCCCTCGCCCTCTCTCCCTTTTCTTCTCAGGCGCTCTCTCGCCCTCGCCTACTCATTTTTATCGTCTTCTTCGTGAGGCTCCCGCCCTCTGCATGTCTCTTACTCTCCCTTTTTGTGTGATCTTACTTGCGCCCTCCAGCCCTCTACTTTCGGAGAGTCCTTTGCCGTCTCTCTCCCACTTACAATCGTGCGCCTTCTCTCGCGCGCTCTCAACCTCTGCTGTGCCTTTCTCCCCTTTTTCGTCATTCTCGAATAAAGGCACTAACAGACAGTCTAAATCTGTTAGATACAAAAAATTTAAGCAGGCGCATAGAAGCAAAAGTCTCGCATACTTTCCTTTCGAAGCACGCAGCTTTCTGCTTCAGTTGTTGAAGATTTCGATGCAAATATGTTTTGTTTCGAGAAATAATCCCCGTTAAAAGGATGGGATCAGAAGAGAGACAGAGACGTGAAAAGTCATTGAAAGAGGGAAGGAGTAACTTATACAGTACATCAAACAAGGGTAGCTTATCTTCAGTAATCAGGCAAGATATGTACATATATGATACAGACGTTTTTAAGTACCGTATTTTTTCTATTAGTACCCCCAGGGGTACTAATAAAGAAAATACGGTACTTAAAAAATTTTCAATACCCTTGCGAGAGGGGGGCACTATTTGAGGGAGGGGTTCTACTAGAGGGAGGGGTACTATTTTTCAATGTGAGACACTAAAAGTTTGATAGCAACAGTTTCTTCTCAAAAAAAGAAGAATCATAGCTCGAATTCATCGGAATCATCACTGGAATATCCATTCTACCACATATTTTGAATGAATTTGCAATCAGTTCATTGGGGAGAGCATCCCATGCCTCCAGGATCCATTCGAGCTACGTCTCGAGCTGAGATATTAGGTTGTTAGAGGGGGGGCACTATTGGAGGGGGGGGGGGGGGTTATACTAGAGGGATGGGTTCTATTTTTCTATGGCTTTATCAGAGGGGGGTACTATTTGAGGGGGGGGGGGGTTCTAATAAAGGGGGGGGGTACTAATAGAGAAAATACGGTAGTTGAATAATTTTTTAAATTTTTTTTTTGCTTTCTTTTCTGTCCATGATTATGTCTGCGTAAATGCTCTGCTATATCGTCGTACGAATGATCCGTCAATTTATATTCGTCTGATGCCAATTAAAAGCGGTGGTCCTTCATAACATATTGCTAAATTATATATATATTGCTAAAATACATATAGTGTGAGAAAAAAAGTCCAATAATCAAACCGAGTATCCGTTAATTATTATCCGCCTAACGCTAACTAAAAGCACCTGGTCTTATGGCAAAGTCTTATCCATCGAAAAAAGCCAGAAATACAATCACTTTCGCTTTCTTTTATTCTCTCTTGGAAAGGCGGCACAAAGGGCATGATCAACGCTGCCGCACGCTGGTGTGCCCGTTTATTTGGCATTTCCTAAGTAAAATTTGTTTGTCATGCCGTGTGCAATGTGCAATATACAACCGTGAGCAAAAATTACATTTCAATACCTGTGACGATGAATGAAATTCCAAGGCAGAATTTGGTATAAATAAGGTGGAAGGTAAATGAAATATAATACCAAGAAGAGCTTCTCAGATTCCTGTTTCTCACCTCAAAAAGCATAAAAAACTACATCGAATGGACCATTTTGTGTAACAATTGTTACAATTTGAATGGTATTATAGTTTTTAGCTGTAACGATTCGCAGCAATTAGATTGAAGAGAGAAGAAACATAGAGAGAGAGAGGGAGAAAGAGGGAGAGTGACAGAGAGAGAGAGAGAGGTAGAGAGAGAAGTATACAGAGAGAAGGAAAGAGAAGGAGAGAGAGAGAGAGTGAGAGAGTGAGTCTTTCCTTCTCTCTCTGTACTTCCCTCACCCTCCTTCTCTCTCACTCTCACTCTCTCTCCCTCCCTCTGTCTCTCTCTTTACTTCTCTCTCCTTCTCTCTTCTCTATTCACATTGACTAAATGACAGTTTCTTTCCAAAGGATGACAAAGTAAAGTGTATAAAATTCAACTGTCTACTTTGAAAATATTAAGAAATATTTCTCACAGTTATTTGACAAGATCAATAAAACCAAAAGATAGTCTAAACCTCTCTGCCGAAACAAACAATTTTTACGGAATAATGTACATTTTATTATGTTGCACAAAAAGAAAAAAATTTAAAATATGTAAAAGTGCACAAAAATTCTTTTTCGAGCACTTTTGCTCATATGTGAACGTAAACCCCTAAGTGTCGCAGCTCGACGTTGCCTAACTCGCCAGATCGGATGAGACCGCTATTTCGTGTCTGGCAGCGGAATTTCAAGGCAATCAAGACAATTGGGCGAAGCGGCGCCGCCTCCTGAATTGTCTTAATTGTCTTGGAAAATTGTCTTGACAGGTTAAGATAATTCCCAAGTCAATTTTGTCTAAGACAAATCTCAAGACAATGGCTTCAAGACAATGATTGTCTAAGACAATGTTCTTTGTGTGTGCTTGGGCTCTGAAACGGCGGCCTGCAAATGAAGGGGCGGCGGGTGCGGACCGCCTGGAATTATTGATTGGATACCGACATTGACTAATGTTTTTTTGTCGATGATACGTATCCGAATAATCCGCCATTCTTTGCCGATTAGAAAATCCTCTGACCAATTATTTCCTCATCTTCCCTGACTGAATAGTCCTTCCTCCGCATGCGCCATTCGTCTGCTCATCTCTCTCACTCTCTCACACTCTCTCACTTTCTTTGGTCTGCTCGGGCTCCAAGATCGCGGCTTGCACCAGAAACTGGGATGGTTATCGATTGTTTGAACTGATTAATTATCGATGAAATAACGGAATATTCCGTCAATCTTTAGGCGACTGAATATTTTCGGACCAAATAATTCGTCATATTTTCTGACCGAATAGTTGGCTCGCCCTACGTCTGCTCGTCGTTCTCTTCGCCCTGCGCATATGTTTCGAGGACTCTGAAGAAAATAATTATTTTGCATACTTAATTAATTACCTTAATTACATTATTTATTAATTACATCGTTTTATTTAACGTTACTTATTTTGATTACTAGTTTTACTTTAATCAATTTTTGCAATTCTTGCCATTTTCCATTTATAATTTGTGAGATATTGCATGCTCATCCAACTTTGAGACCAGATGTGTATGCTGGTGGTTTTTATGCGGATTGCCGCCTACTTGTTCTAAGTTGTCAATGGAAAAGCGATTTGCGTTCGGAGTTGGTGCGATGTAAATAGAATTAATAGAATAGTGAAGGCCAAATGATACTTACGGAAAATGTTGTTTACGTTATTTATTTATTTATTTATTTATTTCTCACCTGTTCCTCTCGTCGTTCGGTTGGTTGATCTATGCCGCTGTGAGCGACTTGAGGCGAGCCGTTGACAAATTTTGTCAATTTTTTCGTTCCTAATTTTTTCCCATGATATAACAGCATTAAATTCTATCGAGATGCAGCAGATTGATCTTTTTTCAATTTATAAATTTCCATCATGCAACAGTATTACATACATACCTCCGAGTTGCGACGCTGTAATTTCACATATTAAATTGGAAAAGTTAATTTCGTCATCCCGCCAAGAACTCGAACGTCGAATTTGAATCAAAAATATTTAGAGAAAAGGCAAACTGTTTCTCAATTACCACATCTTTATAATTAATTAATTAATTTTTAATCAAATAATATTCTTTTCAAGTACCATACTTGCGCGCCTTTCCTCCCATCAGATTCTCATATCTGACATACCATTTGAACGGATCGTCCTAGGCGATTTCGATGCTAGAGGAGTCAAGTAGTGTTGCTAATTAAGTTTCTAATTAATTACAATTTTATCAGTTACAATATAATTTCGTGTGCCTTTCTGATACAAATGAAAATATTTATATATTTGTTTGCGTTGATTCGAAAGTTGAATGAATTTTTTGAATTTTCGTGACAACTACACTCGCGCCAGTCTAAAGCACAACTCTCTCGCCGTTCTGCCATGCAGAAAGGCGCGAATTCAATCGTGAACTTATAACACCTCTAAAAGACCTTTCCTAGTTTCTGTAGGCGATGGTCTAAATGCGAACGGATTCGTTAAAGAGGCTGTCCGTGACCTTAAAAACTTCTGTAATCCTAAAGAAAAGGGCATTTAATAAGAGAGACGTAGACAATAAAGTGCGGTAGATGATTTGCCACATGGATAGCCTCATTATGCTACTTGGTAAACATCGACACCCCAATTGATCTAAACTGGCCCAATCACATGAGCACTTAGACCGTTTCTCCACCTTTTCAAGCCAACGTGCAGATGGAATTCACGGGGACATATTAAAGGAGAGCACGAAATTCAACTGCATTCCGTTATAATCATATTGCGTTCATTATTATATTAATTCTGTTTACATTTACCGCTACCGTTCTACTATCGCTTTTCCATTGACAGCTGAGAATAACTTGCCGGTAATCCGCATAAAACCACCAGCATACACATCTCGTCTCAAAATTGGACGAGCCTTCAATTATCTCATAAATTATAAAGGGAACCCATACAACGCTACTTTGTTTGCAATAGCCGCCATAGCAGAACATTTAAAGTAATAATAAAAACAGTTAAATCATTAGTAAAAAAATTATGATTATTACTAATAATTAGTAATAATGAGGTAGAGTGATATTTAAAAAAAACAACGTTGCAATAGAGCATTTTCGAATCATTACTTACATACTATATTCCAGAACTGGGTCGTTGAGATCAGATGGTACTGAAAAAGGGCAACATTTAACGTTTTTCTCGGCATCAAAACCACCAGTTACTATTTATGCTGCACAACGGATTCGCGTGTCTGTTCCTAATTCCTTAAGGGATACACCAATATCTTCCTGACTATTGTAGTGCGTCTCTCTCTCTCTCTCTCTCTCTCTCTCTCTTGTTTGAGACAAAAAGGCGCGAATTCAAGCGTGAGTTTTTGGCTC
Source organism: Allodiplogaster sudhausi (assembly GCA_945643635.1). NCBI lineage: Eukaryota > Metazoa > Nematoda > Chromadorea > Rhabditida > Diplogasteridae > Allodiplogaster > Allodiplogaster sudhausi. The sequence continues at coordinate 1,353,411 of CALZFC010000032.1, read as the reverse complement.
TTACACAGAATACAGTATATCTTGGCATTCATATCGCGCGACACCAAAGTCCGGCATATAATCGGTGCGCGCATTAGAGGTCGAAATGTCGGACTGAAAAATTATTTAAAAAAAATTAATTAAAAAAAATTTAATTAATTTTTTTAAACTAATAATAATAATAATAAAATTAAATTAATACTAAAAATAAAATATTTAAAAAAACCGGCATGATGTCTTCACATCAACTGAAGATGTGTGCTTATATATTACAGATGTTATTTATTATCAGCACAAACGTTTCCCCTTATCTTTTTATCTGTGGTGATGCTAAATTCGCGCTTTGTGAAACTCATTGTATTACATCCGAATATGAGTTTTTTTTAATCTCTGTTATACGAAGGGACAATAAAGTGTCTTTTCTGTTCTCAAGGTTATGACTAGGCAAGAACAAGTTGTTTTTAAAACAATCTGTTAAAGCAGCAAAAAATTCAACAGTAACAGTCTCGTGACTCTGATTGCAAATGTATAGTTGCCCTTGTGTCAGGCAACAATGCGCCAACTGAAGATAGGATACTTTTTAATAGTAGTTTAAGTAAAGTTTTGTTGATATGCACGTCTTGAGCATGAATCACAACAGTTTATTAGAATCGGATGTCGCCTGCTTCTGCTGCTTCTCGTAGTGAGAGTTCGAGTAGAGGTGAGAAAGGAGAAGAAGAAGGTCGGTATACAAAATAACAACATCGTTTCGGCCAGTTAATTTGTTCTTTTTTATTCTTTTAGGAATCAACGTGAAAAAAGCTGTTTAAATGATATCTTCAAAGATAAATTTTTTACAGTATACTTACTACTCGGTGGTTTTGAGCTCCAAGAACAATATAAAAGGCAAGTGGTTTTTCTTTGCCGATTTCCAGAGTAAGTTAATTAGTATTGTAAAATTTAATGCACCGAATGAGTAATTATCACAGTAATTGATCGATTGCTCCTGTTGTTCTCCGGCGCCTTCGCGTGCAGAATCGTCGAGGAATAACATCCTGGCGGAACAGCGGCACGTTCAAGTTGGACAAATAAAAATTGTTGGAGAAAGCCATGAGAGAAATGGAAGCGAGCAAAAATAATAATATGTAAGTTGTTTCTCTCTTTCTCTCTCGCTCTCTCTCTCTCTCTCTCAAGAGACCTCTCTCTCACTCTGTAATTCGATCTCTGTAAATCTCCAATTATTCGATTGATACAATTTCAATCCATCAGCTAACATTTTGCTTTTAGATAAAGGTGGGTGAGGAGATATGAAGTATAAAAAGTAAAAAGGAGATTTAAATATTGATAAGTGATATCACCAAATGCGACATAAGAATTCATTTTTATTTGCTGTGAAAATCCGCATGTGATTCTCATTTTCAAAATAAAGCGTCAGTTGACCCTGTGTTTTGCGGCCGTTACATCTCTTTGTATTCGATTCGTCCTCATTCTCACTTGATCGTGGCTGTGAAGCTGGTATAAATCAGAAAAAAAACAACAACAATTGGCAATCCTCTCCATGTTAGGACAACCCCGAGAGGAAAGCCTCGGGCTTTCCGGATGTTGCAAGCACCGCCATCCTTCATCTCACTGCTCATCATTTTTTTTTTTTTTTAGAAAGACGCGACACGATATGTACGTCCATTTCCGCTCATAAGAAGACCGTGAATGATCGATTTGTTTGGCGGCCCCTTCGCGCGAAGAGACGTCGATTACTCGACGGAATTCTGGCGGAACTTCGGCATGTTGAAGTTGGACAAATAAAAATTGTTGGAGAAAACCATGAAAGAGATGGAAGCGAGCGCTGGGTCTGCGCCTGAAGGGGCGGCGGACGCGGACTGCTTGTAAAGGGCAAGGTAATCGTTGGTTATCGAGATTGAATCTTGATTTATTATCGCTGATTTATCCCTCATTTTTATATTTACCGCAATTGCTGACTGAATAATCCGTCAACATTGGCACTTAAAACAATATGACGTAATAATCCGTCTTTCTTTACGTTCGACCGAACTTTTTATGACCAAATCATCCGTTTACTTTGACACTCTATCATATTCCTTGACTCGTGCGTTTTCATCCTCCCTCCGCCCGCGCCGTTCGTCTGCTCGTCGTCGTCTTCGCCAATCGATAGAAGGGCTTGTATGAGAGAGCTCTGAAAAAGTGAATAATTAATTTGCTTAGTTAATTAATTATCTTAATTACATTTTATTTTACGTTACTTACCATATTTTCTCTATTAGTGCCCCTCCCTCTATCAGAACCCCCCCCCCCCTCTAATAGTGCCCCCCTCTCGCAAGGGTATTGAAAAATAGTACCCCTCCCTCTAATAGAACCCCCCCCCCTCAAATAGTGAAAAATCTCTAATAGAGACGTTTCTGGAATCCATGCTTAGGTATGGGATGCTCTTACAAATGAACTGATTGCAAATTCATTCAAAATCTAAGGTAAAACTAATATTCCAGTGATGCTTCCGTTGAAGAAGAGCTATAATTCTTCGTTTTTAGAATAAAGTGGTGTTATCAAACTTTTTATCAATCACATTGAAAAATAGTACCCCTCCTTCTAATAGAACCCCCCCCCTCGAATAGTGCCCCCCCTCTCGCAAGGGGATAGAAAAATAGTGCCCCGGGGGCACTAATAGAGAAAATACGGTATTTTGATTATTATTTAATTTTATTTTTATTTTTTGTTGTTGCCATTTTCAATTTATAATATATCAGATATTTAAAGGCTCGTCCACTTTGAGCAAGACACGTGCTCTGGTGGTTCTGTGAATATTGCAGACTACAAAGCCTGAGCTGTCAATGCAAGAGTGGTCTAGTCGACTTCTCTATGAAATAAAAATGGGACAATTTAATGAATTCCAATCTGCCCGGAAAGTGCAATTTTAATATTATTTTAATTTTTTATTTATTTCTCACCTGTTCCTCTCGTTGTTCGGTCGCATGATCAGGGCCGTTGTGTGCGACTTGAGGCAACAAGAGCCGTTGCCTTAATGTTTGCTTGTTTTTTGTTCTAAATTTTTTCCCATGCGACAAAAAAAATGTGGCAAAAGCTAGCATCTTCATTCGCTGTGAAGAGAAGGTGACAGTGAGAAAGAAAGAGTGAGAAAGAAAATTTTTTCAATTTCATATTAATTCATTTAAATGAATTAAATATTTAATATATACATACGAATTAATTAAATATATTTTCAAAACAATTTGTCCTGTACCTTTATTTTATTGCTATCCACATCCCGAAATTATAAAATAAGAGATTCCATCATTTTATGAGACATATTCGCACATCTTCATTTGCTATGAAGATTCGCCTAGCGCTCCAAATAAGGCGTATGCTGACCTCGCGGTTTGCGCCCATTAAATATCAATATGTTCAATGAGTCCTTCGACTCATTCGATAGATAGGACAATGATACTAAGTTGAGTTACACACACTCAAACGTTCGTCATACATACACATAACTTCTGTGCAATTCGAAATTGCGAATAAAATTGTGACATTCACGTTCCCGCCGAAGAGAATTGTGACATCGGATGTCACAGTTTGCTTGCATTGGGTATACCCAAGTTTGAGGTTACTTGCGTTTAGCACATCTCTATATATCTCTTGAATGCGAAAGGTAATTTGATAAAGATTTATATGTTCACCTCCAAGAAAAAGTGTTCCAATTTTTTTAAGCCTTTCTCAAGTGAGTTCTATAGGAGCAGTGATCAACGTCTTGCACCTTCTGTTTTCTCGCCTTCTCTCTCATTCATGCTCTTGCTATCTCCCTGATCATTTATTATTATTAACATTTTATCATCAGACAACACTATTACTACCGCTCAGATGCAGCGCCGTTATGTGAACTATAAAAGCTAATTTCGTCATCTCGCGAAAAAACTCAAAATCAAGAGAGATTGAAAGCTTGCGATGATGACGTTAAGAACTCATAAATTTAACCTTAATCAACTTTTGTTTTCGTTGTTGCAACTTTCTCTGATATATTGGATATTTGTTATCCAATTTGAGCCATGATTTGCACCCAGGTGGTTTTATGAGTGTTGCCGGCTATTAAGGCCTGAGCTGTCATAGTAAAATCGATCAGAGACAGATTTGGCACGATGATTTTAATATGTTCATATGTTAGTAGAGAATCTCTGAACCTATTTAGATGGATAATTGAGCTGTGGAAATTATATGATCAAAATTTCAGCACTCTCCTAGGTTAACTTTGGCCCGCAGCCCAGATGTGCTTAAAGTGATACAGTGCAGGGGTCCGAAATTTAAGAGTAGTAATTATTTCTTTATATGTTCGACAGACTTCTTTCATCCCTGATTTCATGAAGCCACAAGGAACAGAAGAACGGTTGACTGTATTTCAGTAAATTTTTCGTTATTGCATGAAGGAGAATGGGGATGTTTTATAGTAAAACATGCACTTCTTGATGAAACTAGAATTAATAGAATGGTGACCACAAAATTGATTCTTGCGGAAAATATTATTTACATTACTTATTTATTCATTTCTAACCTGTTCCTCTCGTCGTGCTGCCGGTTGATCTCTCTTGAGTTGAGAAGAGCTTGCAAGTTTTTTTTTTTGGACTCGCGCAACCACTCGACGTGAGGGAGGCGCGCTGCACGGGGTTGTTGGTGGAGGCCAACGGGGGGTCGCCGCCGCTTATTTATTTATTTATTTATTTATTCAATACATGGTTATGATGTAACAACATTTAGAAATATTGATCGAGAAGGCTGTCTAATTAGGTCCTCAGTAGTTCTCTCTCTTTTATACCGCTCAGTCATTTCTTCTTCGTGTATATATATATATTTATATATTTTTTTAAATTTGCATTCATATCAGGTGGCTTCTGTTCTGCTACGATTTCCTTTAGAGATAATTTGTTTACTAGAATGCTGATCGGCTCGTATTTTCGGCTCTTATCGGATAATCTTATGATTTTTAACTATTTTTCAACATTTGATAAAATCATATATGTAAATTAAGAAAGTCTACCATTAACACCGTTCGAATTGGCACCAATGCCTGCGGCCGCCATTTCGCTCCCGTCCACTGAAACGGCGCGCGACAGCCGATGCGATGCGTGTTGAAGGACTGCAATTTATGGGCTCTTTTTATTTTATCCTCTTTTATTTTTTATTTGAAAGCTTAATAATTACTTTTTTATGTATATGTGTGCAGGGGTGGCCGGCCCCGGCCCCGACCCCAGGCCCCCGGGGCCGGTGCCGGGGCCGGGGCCGACCCTGGGGGCCGGGGCCGACCTCGGGGGCCGGGGCCGACCCTGGGGGCCGGGGCCGACCTCGGGGGCCGGGCCTACCCTGGGGGCCGGGGGCCGTGGATAATTGAGTGAAGTTCACCCCCAGTTGAACAACATGAGCCAATTTATAATGAAAAGTGCCCCGAATCCCTGGGGGCCGGGGCCGGATATTTTCGGCCCCCGGCCACCCCTGTATGTGTGTATATTTATAAATATTGTATGCATACTTTAAATAATATATTACCGTAATGGCTACTGAAAAAGAATAACAAAATTATAAAAACAGTTTCAAAATAAGGCGTATGTTGACCTCGTGGTTTGCACCGGTTACATTTCTACATATATATATTTGTTTATCTGCATTGTTTTAATAAATTAATAGACAAGAGAGAGAGACACTTAACCGAGAGAATTGCGCAATCAGATAAATAAGAGGCTCGCAACAAGGCGGCCAATGTGATGCATAGGGCACCAAAAAAAAAGAACATTAGAAAGAAAGTAAAATATGTATCACAATTAATTATGTGTATGTTCGATGAGTCCTTCAACTGTTTCGATCTTGGAATTCTTGTTTTACAAACAGCAAAAAAATTATTTCTGTACAATCGAAAATTGTGAGAATAAAATTGTGACATGCAAGTTCGCGCCGAAGAGAATTGTGATATCGGATGCCACAGTCAGTTTGGTTGAATTGGGTTTACCCAAGTTTGAGGTCACTTGTGTTTTGCATCTCTCTATATATGTACATACGTATTAAATATGTATCTTTTGAAAGCTAACGGTAAGTTGATTAGGATTTCCATGTTCACATTTCAAGAAAAAGTGTTCCAAAAACTTTTTTTCAGCCATTCTCAAGTGTGCTCTTTAGAAGAAGTAATCAACGTCTTGCACCTCACTGTTTTCTCCCCTTTTCTCTCATTCTCGCTCTCTCTCTCTCTCTCTCTCTCTCTCTCTTTCTTCTCACTTACTTCAACACAGTCTTTAAACTCCATTTTTTTGTCTGTTTATGCTATTTAGTTTCTTTTGTACTTTCCCTCTATAGCAGCTATTGAAGTTGTTGTGTTTTAATTCCAAAATATACGGTATGTGTTTTAAATTTTAAAACAGTTTCCCAAATTAGATCATGTATTGCGGAGATTTTTAGATACAATTAAATTACATATTTCAAAGCAATGATATGGTAGTGATTTGCTGATCCTGTGGTTTCCGCCCGTTACATCCCTATATTTTCGATTCGTCTTTCTGGTCACTTGCTCGGTGGAGGAAACTCAATCCAAAAATTTAGAAAGGAAACAAGAACTGGGCCCAGCGTCAGTGGTAGGACAACCCCGAGGAAAGACTCGGGGTCTTGCATGCACCACCACCGCATATTCAGCAGGTAAGGGATTTAGATCGAGGACACAATTTCAGCTGTAGCCTAGAAAGAGGCGCGGTGAGTGACATAAGAGTGTAGAAACAATTACACACAAAACATCTCAAAATAATCTAAACTGACGATATGTACGCCAATGACTAACTGCCTTTTTTATTGATTTTTGTAACTGTGGCATTCGTTCCCAATAAATAAACTAATGTACCATTTAAAGTTAATTTTCGACCTTAAGAGTTAATCTTTTATGTATAAATCTTAAACCATTTTGAAGAGCATAAAAAACTGCATCGAATGGACCATTTATGTAACAATTGATTAAGTTTGAAAGAAATTATTGTTTGCAGCCAAAACCGAAATTTGCTCAGAAACCCGTATTCAAATGCAGATACCCAAAAACTGTATCCGAGATTTTTCCTCGTAGACACATATTATGTGTAGTCTTTTCTCCTCTTTCATATGATAGATTCATTATTTTGCAAGTCATAATAAAAAAAAAGTTATTGCCTGAAAACCACTTTTTAAAAACATAAATTGGAGAAAAGTCATGTAAATTTTATTTTTCGAAAATCGTCTCCACGGACTTTTTGTGTAGTTTTGAACAAGGAATCTACCACTGAAAATATTATTGATAAATATTAAGTATAACTTAAGATATGGTCTCCCAAAGTTTTAAAGCATTTCGACTTATAACTAAGAGGAAAAAATTTTCAAAAAATTTTCGACCACCAAAACTTCGTTACGAACACTATATGCATCCCTCATAATGTTTTCAAGGTTATAGAAAAATAAAATTTTTCTAGGGCAGGCGTCCATAGCGGCCTCCTTGAGTCTTACAGAGAGGCTCTCTTAAACCATCGTGGTAGACATCTCGTCTCAAAATTGTAGCATTTGCGAATCATTATTTTTATTCGAAGAACCCGGGTGTTTGTTATCAGACCGTACTGAAAAAGTGCAACTTAACGTTTTTATCGGAATCAAAACCACCAGTTCCTAATTATGCTGCACAATGGAACTTCGTGCCAGTTCTTAATTCCCAATGGGGTACACCGATATTTTCCTGACTATTGTGGTGCGTCGCTCTCTCTCTCTCTCTCTCTCTCTCTCTCTCTCTCCTCTCTCTCTCTCTCTCTCTCTTTCTCTTTCTCTCTCTCTCTCACTCTCTCTCTCTTTCTTTTCTCTCTCTCTCTCTCTCTCTCTCTCTCTCTCTCTCCCCCTCTCTCTCTCTCTCTCTCTCTCTCTCTCTCTTTCTCTTTCTCTCTCTCTCACTCTCTCTTTCTCTTTCTCTCTTTCTCTCTCTCTCTCTCTCTCTCTCTCTCTCTCTTTCTCTTTCTCTCTCTCACTCTCTCTCTCTCTCTTTCTCTTTCTCTCTATCACTCTTTCTCTCTCTTTCTTTCTCTCTCTCACTCTCTCTCTTTCTCTCTCTTTCTCACTCTCTCTCTCTCTCTCTTTCTCTCTCTCTCTCTCACTCTCTCTCTTGCCCCTTGTTTCAGGCAAAAAGCTTTTCACCTATTCTTCTCTTCGTACGGACAATTGATCTGCGCCGTTTTTGTGATTTCAGGCGAGAATAGCTTTTTTCTAAATTTAGCTTTATTCTATGTTCCTAATTATGTTCCCATAATAATCATATGTGTCTCGTTCAATTTGACACAAGATGAGTTCCCTGGTAGTTTAATGGATATTGCCAGGTGCTTTAAGGAAAATAAGCCTGATTTGCTGCCAAGGTGAAAGCCGACTGATTGTGAGATGAAAATATGAGGAATAAAATAGATTTTTCATGATCTTTCGTCACGGCAGCCAGCATTACAAGGAATCGGTGAGCATTTAGAAGAGAGACCACAAATCATCTTGTCGTCCCATCTCCTGTGTATTCATTTGAATATGTGTTGTTACTTCTTTCTAACGGCAATGTATGAATAAATAACTTAATACACCATTATGTTATTTACTTAAATGCATTTACCTATACTTACAGCTACTTTTATTGCCTGCTAAAATTAAATTGAAAGCTTTTTGTTGTAAACCTTATTCTTGTGCTTCCTCACAGCGGACGGTGCCGCGGAAGGCGACGGCGCTTCGAGAACTGCGCATCTCGCCCTGATAGTTGAGCGTAGAGTGATGAGGGCTTATATATAATACGTGATATAGCAAAAATAACGCTGCCATAGAGCATTACTGATCATGTTCCAAATTCAGATTATTCTTCGGTTGTAAATCAAATTCCAACGATTATTACAGCCCCTTATGTTTCGCTCGGAATCAAAACCGCCAGTTATTCTTATGCTGCAGAATTGAATTCTTTTCGAATTATAAAGCTATTGGAGAGAACCATGAAATAAATGAAACTAGCGAGAAAAGAATGATTTCTTTCTCTCTCTCTCTCTCTCTCTCGCTCTCTCTCTCTTTCTCTCTCTCTCTCTCTCTGTTATTCAGTTAGATATGCTATAACTAAATTATAAAATATAAACATATATCAATAGGAAAGATTTCTTTTATTCAGCCAGCACAAAAGATTAGGAGAAAAAGGAGAATAAAATCCAACTTCAAGAACTTGTACTTTGGCTTCTCGTGCAATGGCAGACGGCGGCCTGCAATTGAAGGAGCATCGGATGCGGACTGCCTGGAAGTGGCTAAGGTGGTCGATTGGTCAGGGTTATCGATTGGTTGTTGAGATTGACTATTGATTTATTATGGATTGATTATCGATTACATAACCGATTAACCCGTCATTTTTACTGACATGAGCATGATTGAATGTTTGTTGACTGAATTATCCGTCAACTTCGATGCTGAAAGTAATCCATCGGAACAATCCGTCATTCAAAGCCGATTGAAAATTTTCAGACCAAATAATTTTCAGTGGCAAGTTTGCCACTGAAAATTCATCTTTCTTGAATAGTCCGTCTCTCTCTCTCTTTCTCTTTCTCTCTCTCTCACTCTCTGTTATTGACTGACTGAAGAGGAAAATTAAAATAATTAATTACCTTAACAACATTATTAATTAATTATATCATTTTATTTTACATTAATTTGCTCTTTAACTTGTCCTTAAACTACTTTTGTTTTTGTTGTATCTACTTTCCGCAATTAATACTACATTGCCGCGCTGCAATTTGAGCCAGATTTGTGCCCTGGTGGTTTTGTGCATCTTGCCGGCTACTTAGCCTGAGCTCTCAGTTACAATCCGATCGTCAAAGAGCTCTTTGAGTTGAAATGTTATAGTATATTATTACTATTATATCTCACCTGTTCCTCTCGTCGTTCGGCCGGTTGATCTTCGCCGTTGTATGCGACTTGAGGCGAGATGAGCCATTGCCTAAATGTTTGCTTGTTTCTTTTCGTTCGACATTCTACTATCTTGTCTATTACTCCAAGTAAGAAGAAGGAGAATGACGTCATCGGTTCGTACTTTAGCTCCGCCCTTTTTACGTCCCGCTCTTTTTTTCTTCGCCACGCCCAGCCCATGTATTCATGTTTTTTTTCCTCTCTAACTTGTTGTTGCACCGCTTTTAGTATATGAGATATTTGTAGTTTCGTGCAATTTGAGCAGGATTTGTGCCCTGGTGGTTTGATGAGGATTGCCGGCTACTAACTCTAATTGTAAGCTGTCAAGTGAATAGCGTTACTCAATCATTTTGCTGACGATGTAATTCGAATTAATAGAATCCTGCGGAAAATGCTATTTTAATTATTTACTAATTTATTTCTCGCCTGTCTTCGCCGTTGAATGCGACTTGAAGCTAGAAGAACCATTGCCTAAATGTTTTTGTCATAAATTATTATCCCAGGATATAGAATCATTAAATTAGGCCGAGATGTTCCATCTCTGTTCCTCGGCTGCTCCCTCCCTCCGCCGTTCCATCGCTGCTGCTCTTCGTCCATCCCGCCGACCACTCCGTCGATCGGAGCATCCGATGCATCAAAGGAGCTGCCTGATTGGATTACGTCACGAAACGTTCTTGGCACCTTAACAGAAGTTTAATTTTGGCATAATGCCCAAAAGATTCATTATTTATAATCACGAATACAAAGTGTGTGTTGTGCAAGAGTAAGGGTAAATGATACGCAACAAAAACAAACAAACATTTCTTTCATAAAAATTTAAAGAGACAACGTGAAAAGGAGAAGGGTTTTCGTATCTCCGCTAAATGAGGTGTAATGTACATCTACTTACTGCAAATATATATTTTAATGAGGCTGTCCTGGGGCCATAAAATCTAGCGTTAAATGAAAATATAAACAATAGCAACAACAACAACAAACAAAAAAAGAAAGAACTTTGCA